>JAAGNO010001297.1:66836-95041 GCA_033439905.1 Ceryle rudis
TATGTGGGTGTAAAAATATGTACTAACAAATCATGGTGACATGGTTAGTGTGAAAATTTAAAAACAGGAGCAAATTCCGACATTTAATTATTTTAATTTCTAAAAACGTTCTATTTCATTAAAATTGAATTAATGGAATGATCTGAATGTCTTCCTTTTTTATTCATGTTTATATTTCTACAGCTGTTAGACAAAACTTTACTGCCAAGGAATACTACAGTAGATGTTCTTTAGTTCTAGAGTATTTTTATTTAATTATGTGTTACTAATATTACCATTGTATGTTGCTAGTTCTTAGTTAATCTATTTCAAGTTTTAACTGCCAAAGCATTTTACATGGGAAGATTGTTTTCCATATTCCAATTTTCTGAATCAAAAGACTCAAGGAGTCAGAAATGTGACATGAATTCAAAATGGCTATTCAAAGTGGTGCATAGTACACAGGACCAATGTTTCTGAGTCCAAAACACTGTCAGTCCAAGACTACACACAAAATACACTTTTAACACATTTGAAAGTTCAAGGGATTTTATTACATAGCAGGGGAAGACAAAATTTTATGCAATGGTTGTCACTGAATGACACCTTTTATTCTCAGAATCTCATCCTGCAGTCTTTAAGTGGTGGTGAAAGAGACTTTCTCAAATAACCTTATCAACTTCTCATCTGTGGTCTTCAGGTTGAGAAAGGATAATTGATTCAGGTGATCAGGATATTTACAAATATCCTGCATGGAAACAGGAAATTTTGAGTGGAGAAAAGGAAACCTAACAGCACTTTTCATATATGCTTTTTTACTGGAAGAGATGTCCATGTCCTGTTCATGTATTTACTTAAAGATCAAGAGGTTTTTCTAAGTATATGTGATAAAAGCATTGCTGTTCCATTTTCAAACTCTTTTCAAAATAAACATTTTGATCACCTTTGGGATACTTCAACTTCTAGAGACCATGTGAAGTTCTTTCCTGTCATGCCAGAGTGTCCTCGCTATCTTAAGAATGGGTGTTTCTTTCCTCAGTTGCTTTGACACAAGATTTTACTGTCTTTGTGAGTAGCCTGGGTCTATGACTCCTGGAAATCCCTTTCACTTGGCTTGGGAATGGCCTTAATTGCCTCAAAACCAGGGCTTCAATGAGCATTTCATAATTGGAAACCACCTTCCTGAAAGGCTTAGGGAGGAGAGGGGAGAGGAGATATCAAACTTACTATTCTCTGAAGTGCATTTTGTTTCACAAAGCTGCAGAAGTCAGGATCTCTGTATAAGTAAACTTTCATGGGTAAACATCTGTCTTATGCATGAATATTGCCATGCCAGTTGGTGTGACAGAACAAATAAAATGTCCCCAAAGCTCTGAAGTGATTATTTACAACACTTATTTAACAATAAGTTAATTCTTAAGACAAGACCATAGTGAATGTAGTGAGCAGCTGGTGCTTATGGTATTTACTCAAGAACTTTAGGATAACATGTTCTGTCAAGAGCAATCTGATATATATACATACATAAAAAGGGATTCATTTATGTGTCAGGTTACAAGACAGACAACCACCCAGAGAGCACTGTTCACCTCTCAGTCGGCTTAAAGCTGTCAGTAAAGTCTTTGTGGTGGAAATGTGAAAGGATACCTGTAGAAGAGCACTGGATTATTTAGGGCTTGGAACCTAAACAGATCTCATTAACTCAGGAGCTTTAATAAAGTAGACAAGCAAAATGCATAGGAAGCAGTCTGCTCAGCTCTCCAAAGTGCTATGAGCAGTGGCTTGATGTGCTTTTGAGACCTAATGTTGTAAGTCAGACAGCTGAAAAGACTCGCCTTCCAGATCTGCAGGGTGACCTGACACCTTGCCTTCATCTGCTGGTGGTTGTGAGCCATGTACCTGGTGCCTGATTACCACAAGGTGTCACGACAGTATCAGCAGGCAAGGCTGAGCCCTCAGACAGCCCCTCAATATGACATTATCTTCCCTTACCTTGCACTGTAAGACTCTTTGTAAAGACTTTTTTTCCATCTGTACAGTAATGTCAACTGTAGAATTATTGCCTGGATTCACCTCTACAAAACTGGCTGACCAAATTACAGTTAACTGGCTCCCCAAATTGGCCAGCAGCCTTTCACTGTATAGGAGCTCCTGAAGGTCAAGGACTGATTCCCGTATTTGTGAATGGCCGATGGGTAGAACACTTAGGCCTTTAGTCTGTTAGGCTGTTATCTTTTAGCATGACCTGGGTAGCTAGGAAATAATTTGTTCTGTAAGACATAATCAGACCATGATCAATACATTTTAGTCTCTCCAACAACCTTGACACTATTTTTCAATGTCTGCACAATACATTATTCTTTCTTTGCAGTGATTATAACTTCACAAGGAAGATTATAACTTTTCAAGGAAATCATGGGTGTGCAGTCTCTCTCCTTGCGTCTGACAACCCCCATATACTACATGGCCTAGAAAACAAATGGGTCGCTAAGAAGAGGCAGAATAGAGAAAGCCAAGGTATAGCTTATTACTGCCAAAACGTTGCATCAAAACATCTGGAGCAGGCAAGCTAATTTCTATCTCCAGACTGTCTCTGCAGATCTGGCACTGCATAGGTCAGGTGTTTTAGTACTTGTACTCAGATGTGTCATGGGGCAGGAAACTTCAAATAAGCCAGGATATACAGTGTCTTCTTCTTACACACCTGGCTCCTCGCATATTGTCCACTGGGCAGAAGAGCCAGAACAAAACTGACATTACACTGGACTGGTTTTCCATGCTGTGACATGAGAACAAGAGACCAGTGCTAACAGAGGGGGTAACACTCTGCTAACCTACCCTCCATTTATGTTTTCTGCAAAAAATACTTGTTTTCTGCAAAAATACTCCTTAAAAAAACTCACCCTATACTGAATAGAATGGTTTAGAAACAGAGTGGTTTAATTTCTGGCTAAATACCATCTAGACAATTTCTCACTGGGTGCTGATGATCTTGGTTCCTCTAAACGAAGCTCTGGGGAATGGGAAAGATGTTCTCAGTGAAGAAGCTTCAGACTAATTCCTCATCTAGATTCAAGACTAAGTGACTGAAAGGCCCTTTTTCCAGTTCAGATGTCTTTAATCTCTCGTGAGCAACTCTGGCTTTAAGTAAATCAAAAGGCATGTTAGTAGGATAAGTAAAAGCAGAACTCTCTATGTAGCCTGAGGTATAATATTACAAATGATGCCATTTTAAAGAATTAAATATTCTTTATTCTTTAACAACCAGTAAAATCTTCTTTATCTGTCTTAACAGAACAGAACTAAAGCAACTGTCTCCTATTGCAGAAAAGAAGCCACTCAGACAGAAGAAATGACACAGTTTACAGGTTCTTTAATAGTATTTAATGCTTTAATACCATATAATACTGCTGCAGCTGAAGTAGGTTTGCTGGGAATGACCTGGGGATCCTGGTGGACAAACAGTTGGCCATGAGCCAGCAATGTATCCTTGTAATGAAGGTGGCCAACAGTATCCTGGGGAGAAGGAGGGGGATTGTTTCTAGCAGGTCAAAGGAGATGGTGATCCCCTCCCTCTACTCAGCATTGCTGAGATACACCTGAAGTGCTGGATCCACCTCTGGACTCCACAGTACAAGGGGATGTGGATATACAACAGTCAGTTCAGTAAAGGGCCAGAAAAAAATGAAGAGCTTGGAGTACATGACATATGGAGAGACATTGAAAGAATTGGGACAGTTCAGCCTGGTGAAGAGAAGGCTCATGGGTGTCATATCAATGCATATAAATTCCTCATGTGGGGAGTGATGAAGATGGAGACAGGGTCCTCTCAGTCATATCCAGTGACAGGATGAGGGAATTGGCACAAACTGAAACACAGGAGGTTCTGTCTGAATGCATCAGATTGTATTTTTACTATGAGGGTGGTTGAACACCCAATCAAGTTTTCCAGAGAGGTTGTGGATTCCTCATCCATGGAGAGATTCAAAACCCAACTGGACACAGTGATGGGCAACCTGCTCTAGCTGATCCCACTTAAGCTGGGGGAGTGAACTAGATAGCCTCAAGATGTCCCTTCCAATCACAATGATTCTGTGATTTCTTTTGTACAGAAGAAATCATTTTCAAATGAGATATGGAGATAACAAGGCATGCTGTATTGGGTCTGACTGAGCTGGAGTTAATTTTCCCCATAGCAGCCCTCCCAGTGCTGTGCTTTGCATTGAGAGATGGAAAGGTGCTGATAACACACCCATGTTGTGGCTGCTGCTGGGCAGGGCTCGCACAGCACCAAGACTGGTTTTCCAACATTCCCTCTGCAGTGGGATGGGATGGGCAAGATCCTGGGAGGGGACAAGACTGGGACAGCTGACCCAAGGGAGATTCCATACTATATGATGTCATCTGAACTATGAAAGCTGGGAAAATGGGGTGGGGGCTGGGAAGGGCCATCATCTTGTCCTCTGGAACAACCGCTATGCATTTGGAGCCCTGCTTCCTGAAAAGGGCCAGACATCACCTGCTCATGGGAAGTAGAGAATAAAACTTTGTTTCCTTTTGCTTCTGTGCATGGCCTTGCTTTGCTTTTCATTAAAATGTCTTTGGTTTAGACCATGAGTTTCATTTTATTTTCTTCCCTCTGCTCCAGCTGAGAGGATGGGGGGAAGTGATAGAGCAACTTGGTTGGCACCTGGCACCCAGCCAAGGTCAAATCATCACATATACTCGAGATCCAAATAAATATCATAGAGTTTTTCTTATTAACTCAGGAAGAATATCACTGTATCACTAAGTGCTAAAAGCCTTTACTGTTGTGTTTTTGTTGGTTGTTTTTTGTTGGTTGGGTTTTTTTTGGTGTGTGTGTTTTTTGGTTTTGTTTGGGGTTTTTTGTGTGTGTGTGTTGTTTGTTTGGGTTTTTTTTAAGTATTAGCTATTATTTTCCTTGGGAATACTTAGGAAGGTACACTACTGGAAACTATATATCATGGCTTGGCTTGGGCAGGTTGTTAAGTATCTTTAATGTAACAGTCCTGTGAACAACATCCCTTTGGAGTGAGAGAGAACATTTCAGGAAGGAAAAGTCCAGCAGAGTAACATTACTTTTTGTCACGGTTTAGGGTCAAGGTGGCCCCTTAAACCAATAACAGACGCTCTCTGTTAACCCCCCTCCTCCCCAAAGGGGAAAAAAAAGGGAATAAGGGAGAGAGACTTAGTGATTAGAAAAGGAAACTAGAACAGCTTTAATGAAAATTAAAATAATAATAATAAAGCTAGAATATTTACAAATATATGCAAAACCAGTATTGAACCCAACCTCCCTGTTGGTAATTACATCACTGTCACCACTGATGCTGTGGACCAGGCACCAAGGGAGTCCCAGACTGGGCCCCACAGCAGACGGGAGCTGGATTCTGGTACTGGGTTCAGGAACACACCGACTGGGATCAAAGGCAGAACAGCCAGAATCCTCCTTGGATGCCCCGAGGAAGGAACTGAAAGAGGACCTGAGCCAAGCCAAGCAAAGCTGGCAAAGCGGTCTAAGAGGGGAGAAGAGCCCAGGAGCCCCAGAGAGAGAGAATCTATAGACCCTCCAGATGCCTCTGCGTTATACCGAATATGACAGATATGGGATGGAATATCTCGCTGGTCAGTCTGGGGTCACCTGCCCTGTCCACTCCTCCCTGCAGGTGCAGCCTTTCACTTTCCTGCACCCCCAATGTGGTGCACAAGATCCAGCAGTGGCCTTGGTCTGCACACCAATCCTTGGTAGTAACTATAAACATGGGCTGTTATCACTGCCAGCAGCAGACCCTGCCTGTGAAAACAGGCTGATAATTTCAGACAGCACAGTTAGTTAGAAGAACTGAACTGAAAAGTAAAACCACTGAACAGAATTAGTTCTGCTCTCACTCAAACCAGGACACTTTTAGAAGTCCCATATCCTTTAGTCTTCTAAGGCCACCTGACGGATTTAGAGCCCAACATGTCAGCACACACTGGATAAGAAACAGGCAACTTAAAGAAAAAAAAAAAAAAGAGATGGAAGAATAAGAGGCATTTGGTTTGCTCAGACCTTTCTCTTAACAAGACACATATCAATACCATTTAGATATGCTTTTATTCTGAAAAATACTGTCAATTTTCTTCTTGCTATTTCTTTACCTGTAGCTTATACCAGTAAAATCTGATTTGTCTTGATTAACTCTAAAGCCTTCTCCTGCTAACATCAGTGAGTGCTTTATTTTAGATAATGTTAAAACACAGAAATGTTTATTGGGCAGATGAGATACCAGCTATGTAGAATAGGTTATATCCAGTGATACAGTACAGCATTTCAGCCTGATATGAACATACTGACAAGTGCTGCAGTAGACCACAAGCACAATCAGGAAAGCCTTCCAATACTTTGGTCTTGACCTCCAATCATACCACTCTTACTTGCCTACATATCATGAGGCCTGACAAAAAGAACTTGATAGATTACTTTTGAACATCAAGCATATTATTTAGTAACTAGTGTAATCAGACAGACAGGGTCTAAATGTCTTAAGTGTCCAGCCTGATGGACACCTAAATGTCTTTAAATATTGGAATAATATTTGTTCTAATTCTGAAGCTATCAGATCCTTTGTAGAAATTGAGTTATGTAATTTACAGGCTGCTGCCAATGATGAAAAATTATGAAAAATAGCAACAATACATCAGTTATAAACTGTCAGCATGATCAAAATCTGTTATGAAGCCTTGCCATGCTTCTACTTAATTTTTCATATGCTCCTCTCAGCTCAGGTACCATAGAGCTTTCACCAAGCTGCTGTAATCAATATGTTGATGAGGATAAATAAAGAATAAGCTCTAACAATAGCATGCAATCCCAGTCCTTGCAAATTCTTTTAAACTTATTGAATTGCATTTGTTTTTCATTGTTTCTGTTAACGTATATATCCATGCAGAAACTCCATTCCTGGCCCTGTATGGTAGGTAAGTTGTTCTTTGACTACTTCAAGTTTGCTTCCCAGATCGGGAGAAAGTCAGCAAAACAACAGTCACTTGCTTCTAAACTTCCAATAAAGCTCATTAGAAAACAAAAGATCATTATAAAGCTTGCGTACTTAAGTTATTTTTGTAAGGGTTCCTAAGATCATCTGCTCACATCAACATGTTTTCAAAGGTTTTAGCCAGGGAACTCAAATTAGCTCCGTAAGGTTTTAAAACTTCAGAAAAAGATTATTAAATCATTTTCCTTCACTCAAAGGGGAAATATGTTTAACAGCACTGAGTTTTCTGTACATCTTTCATAAAAGAAATTTTGATTACCAAGTTGTAATTCTGTATAAGAAAAACCTTTTTTTGAGCCATCTGCTGAAAATGTGTACCTATGACAAACATAATGCTTGAAAACAGAACTCTGAGGAAGCTGTTTTGCACATACCATTATTAACTGAAAGTACAATTACATGACTGACTTGATTTCTCTGGAAATAATAAGTATTGAGTCCTGGAAAACTGCTGACTGTGTATTCACCTCATTAAATCTGCCTGTTATTTTACTGTCTAGTAAATTTAGTATGAACTACTTTGGCCATGTTAAAAACATTTTGCTGTAACTTACTTATGTGCTTGGTGCTACAGAAGTGACTTTCATTAACTCACTCCTTAAGCAGAGACTGTTATTTGTGGAGAAAAACAGAAGGCCATGATAAACTCACTATTTATGTCAATGGGAAAATCCTTATTCTTTTCAAAAGGGTCAGTATTTTTTCAATAGACTGCATGGCATCACTCTGAGCATAAGATTTTCATTTGCTCTCAAACTGTGTTCTTCTCTTCTTCCTTGCACCTGGTATTTACAAGTGAATGAGGCATTTCTTTTCTCATACAGATTCTACATATGCTCCTTCCAACATCATTCCTCTGGGTCTCATCCAGCCTTTGAGAAATCAGTGGTGTTACTTGGGATGTAAGCTGGGGCAGGATTTGTCCCAGCATGTGTAAAAGTTTATGAAGCATTTTAAAAACCTTTTGTCTATGTACTGCTACACTAAAAATCAATGGTGTTGTCTTCTGTAACCATGTGAATTATTGACTGAAAACAAATGACAGACACAAAAATCTAGGAAAACCTATTAAAATGCCTTCAGTCATTTATAACCTTTTTTCACAGTACATGGACTGCAGCAAGGTCTTGTGCACGTATATAATAGGCATTTCATTACTTATCTCTCCCTTTTGTTTCCATTGACCTCTAATGTGGTCACGATACTTGAATGAAAAAGAGAAGATGCTTATAATAAACAGAAAAATATAGCTCTGGGGCCATTTGATACAGGAAGGTTGGTTCATTATACAAAATTAGAGCTATTATAGTGCCTTCACTGTCAGTGTTTTTGGGATCCTGAATCCCCTCTTTAATGTAATTGTTTAAGGATTGGAAAAGAAAAATTATTTCATGTCATACTGGAAGGACAAAAGAGCAATACTGCTTAGTTTGAATAAAATGCCTTTCCCAAGATTTCTATCTAAATGCAGATTTTCAGTTTTCAGCCCTGTACAATCCATATAAGAAATCCCTCAAGACAAAGATGCTGAGAAGAAATGAATATTTAAATTGAAAGGTTTTTTCTAGAAGGAAGACAAATTTCTCAAGTGTGTTTTGTGTCACTTTAGCAAGAAGTTGAGCTTTCTTTACCTCCATGAAACAATGAAAATGTGCAAAAGATGAAACTGAGGGGAATAAAAACAGGCCTAGGACTGTGTTTGAAATGTGATCCTTCATCTTTGTTTGGACTACTGCAAGCACAAAAGCAAAGAGCTCCTTCCAGCATTTCAACAAGACAGACTCACTCTCCATCCCTGAGGTTAGTATTTTTTTCCAGCTACTGGGATTGCAGTATTAATAACCCTGTTTAAACTGCTCTCCATTTGTGTGAGGATTTAGGTGGTAATTTTAATTTCCTACAAGAGGAAAAATGAAATTCTCACTGAAGAAAACAATCCGTATCCTAATGAAAAAAACCAAACCAAAACAAATCAAGAAACAAACAACAGTCTGGCAATTTAGATGGTAAGAGGAGATTTCTTATTGACTGTCAGTGCTGTCAAACTCTTGACAGTGCTGTGTGAAAACAGTAATGGCAGCCCACTTCATTACAAGAC
Source organism: Ceryle rudis (assembly GCA_033439905.1). Lineage (NCBI taxonomy): Eukaryota > Metazoa > Chordata > Aves > Coraciiformes > Cerylidae > Ceryle > Ceryle rudis. Next base: position 75,972 of record JAAGNO010001297.1, read on the forward strand.
TGTGAGGTGGACAAACTTGTTCTGTTTCTTATAGAACTGTGTATGGGTGAAAACTGAAATTGCTCAAATCCTGTCAGGTGGTCAGTCAATATCAACATTTTTTATTTTGATTACTCTCCTGTGAAGATATTTATTTCTAGTCATCTAGCTGAGATAGGAGTTATTCTTTACTGTGACACCAAGGAGATGAGAGTAGTAGAAGACCCTCAAGAAAGATTGGATAGCACAGGGAAGAGGCAGCTGCAAGCTCAGGGGCTAGAATGATACACAGAGATGGTTGAATTCCTTGGGATAAGCACATGGCATTAAATCTCAAATCTCCATTATCAATGCCCACATCTCCAGTAATACTGTGGTCAGATACCATAGGCAGATGTTGAACTATACCACAGAAGGCAAGACTAGATGCAGGACAGGATCTGTGAACCTTCAGCATAAACTGAAATTTGAAGCCACATGAGTGGTTATAGTAAGACACTTGTAGGGTTTAGGGGAACTAAGGAAGAAGAATAAGTTTCCAAAACATGGGACTTGACACAGTGTAGAGGTTGTCTGTATTTGTGGGTTTTGTCAGACTTTGATAAAAGGAGTCTTCCTTCAAGGAAAAAAAAAAAAAAAAAAAGCCACTAGCTAAGTAGAGAATTGTTTTATTGCTGTTCTGCATTCACCCTGGTTGCATGCCAGGTGACCGCCAAAGCCACACTGTCACTATCCTCCTCAGCTCGACACGGGAGAAAAAAATATTACATCAGAGTAGGATAATGAGAAATAAAGCTAAATCTTAAAAGCACCTTCCCCCCACCCCGCCCTTCTTCTTGGGTTTAACTTCACTTCTGATATTCTCTACCTTCTCTTCCCCAGTGTCACAGAGGGATGGGGAATGGAGGTTGTGGTCAGCTCATCACATGTGGTTTCTGCCACTCCTTCCTCCTCATGGGGGACAACTCCTCACACTCTTCCCCTGCTCCAGAGTGGAGTCTCTACCACAAGAGAGAGTCCTCCACAAACTTCCTCAACATCTTTTCCATGGGCTACAGTTCTTCATGAACTACACTAGTGTAAGTCCTTTCCACAGAATACACTTTCAGGAATAGACTACTCCAGCACGGGTCCCCCATGGGGTCACAAGTTCTGCCAGCAAATCTGCTCCAGTAGGAGTTTCTTTCTTCATGGGTTCAGAGGTCCTGACAAGAGCCTGTTCTAGCATGGGCTTTCCACAGCATCACAGCCTACTTTGAGCATCCACCTGTTACATCACAGAGACCTCCATGGGCTGCAGGAGGATATCTGCTCCATCGTTAACCTTCGTGAGCTGCAGAGGGACATCTCGCCTCACCATGGTCTTCACCACAGGCTGAAGGGAAATTTCTGCTCTGGCACCTGGAGCATCTCCTCACCCTCCTTCACTGACCTTGGTTGTTTCTCTTGTTCATTCTCATACCTCTCTTTGGCTACAGTTGCCCAGTTGTGCAGCAACTTTACCTCCTTTTAAATATATTATCACAGAGATGCTACCACCATAGTTGATGGGCTCAGCCTTGGCCAGTGGTGGGTCCATCTTGGAGCCAGCTAGCATTGACTTTATCAGACATAGAAGAAGCTTACACCAGCTTCTCACAGAAGTCACCCCTGTAACCTTCCCACTAGCAAAATCTTGCCATGCAAGGTGAATTCAATTTCAGGGACAGAAAAAGAGACAGACAGTCTTCTGAGGAGGAATTAAGAAGACCTAGTAAGAACAGTACAAACATTTCTAGATTATTTTAGTATTTCCTACAACAGTGATGTAAAACAATTGCAGGTCCATGGAAGAACTGTTCAGTTGGCTGTTGTGCAGTGCCAAGACCTGGTATCTGGTCAGCATCTCAGACATATTCTGTGGAAACAGCCAAGAGCAGCTCCAAATCCTACATGGATTCGGAGATTTAACCTGTAGGGAGGGTCAATCAGGTATGGTTATGGGAAGATGAATGTACCACCTAAGTTCTGCTTTGCTTGCAAAAGCAAAATGGTTTTTTTTATTGTAAAACCAGAACATTATTCAGGAGCAAAGTAATTCAGTGAGATGTGCAGTACTGAGATTCGCAGATGGTGCAAAATGACAGCTAAAGGTATTACTACTCTTTTGTAATTTATTTTTGTATTTGCAAGTCTAGTTATTCCTTTCTGTATTTGAGAACCCAGAGAACCCAAACAATGAATATTAAAAGTTTAAGATGAGACACTGGGTTATTATTTCCTCTAAGCTTCTTACATTTAATTTCAGAGCTAAAATCAGATTTATTGTTTTGAAACGAAGGTGAGGACTGCATAAGATAAATAAATAGACACATGATCAAGAGGTGATCTTTTGCTCTTATCAAATAAACAAACATTATGAGGACAGAAAGTAGATTTTTAAAAATTGTAATTCACTCAAGTAATAGCATGTGAAATATCATAGAGCATAAAAGCTGGGAAAGAATTACTGAGCACTGAAAGCCTATTAGCATGTTTTCTGTGTTTAAGAAGTGTTTAAAATAGTAGATAGTTGCAGAATTAATTGAAGTCACATTAATCAGGCCACTCTGTTTTTCCTTTTAAACACAGACTTCTTTTAAAATTCTTTTTCCTTTCCTACAAAAAAAGTTGTGCAATATATCGAGTAGTAAGACATGCATCCCATGACTCAAAGTTCCAGCAGCCAGCCTGGTCTGTAGTTCACATTTCTTTAATGATAGGTGACTGACCTCTAATAAAATGTGTGTGGCTCAAGTCTGTGGGTTGGACCCAAGTAGCTAAATGCCTAACATTTTGCTGCAGGGCTGATAATTGCACTACCTCCTTTTTTTTTATAATAGGTGTACCCCCAAGTAATTTGTGGAACCATGATATTAAATAGCTATTGCCCACATAAATTCATTGTAGTTACAAGTTTTAGGTGGCCAGTCATTTAAAGGTGATTACATCATTCAGCAAGTAGTGTCAGACTGCACTAAATTTCTGTAGCTGCTGTGACAGCAGAGCTCTGCAAAAGACAGTTCATCAGCCTTATGATGCAAACTATATTTCTAAATATTTTAGATTTGAGACGAAATCAAGACAAGCAGGTCTTTCATCAACTACCTTTAATAATTACTCTTCATTTTGTTTTGAAGCAAGTATTCTTTTTGTCTTGCAAAATGAGAATTTCTCTCAAAGTCACAAATATATATATATGAAGCAGAGGATAAAGGTATCAAAGGTTGAAAATCTGTACTCATTTCTTGAATCTATAAGCAGCAGGAAAGAATCAGGGCAGCAGCATTGCCTGTGGTCTTCAGATTGCTGCATCACACCAAGATGCTCAGATTTCAATCTCAAAATTGGACATACTGGTTGTACATGTAACATGATTTATAGTGGAATGTTTTTTCTGTTACTGTTTTTTGCTGGTGTGATTTCTGAATAATGTGGTCATATGGCTAGAAATCTGCTTAATTTTTTTTTTCTTGAGGCCTTTCTTTTCCAGAATTAAGAGGGAAACAGCTAAAATACAGAAAACAAAGCAATCTTTTAATGGTGGAAATGTTAAGAGTTCAATAGACCTCTTCAGTCTTTTCCTCCTTATAGCATGTTGTTGATGCTTGGAATGTATACAGGTGCATTGCTCTTAAAATCTGGGCTACAGAGAGAGGCACTTCTATCCAGTTATTTTTCAAAGGATTAGCAGAAGTAGTATGCACTTAAAACAAGCTGCTTCTGAAAGTATCCATATAATGATTAAAATAATGAGAGTGAAAATGATGTGTTGCCTAACTTGAGAAATCATTATACACTAGTTAAAAAATTATGCTGGAAGTTCCCAGTTTGTAGCTCTCATATTAATACCTCAGGATGAATAGTTTATAAAATATATATGTATGAGTAAGAATACAATTCATGCTGCACCCCTGAACATTTAATTCATAATGACTCAATACCTGTAGAGAGGCAGGAGTATGATATACTTAAGGTGGGTATTATATACATAAAAGGGTTCAACGTAAGATTAACACTATTTGTCACATTTGTGTTATGAAGCTGTCTTGAGTTGCTCTAAACCACACAGATTTTCCTCATCTTAATCCTCTATCACTGCACACTTAATTCTCTAAGAAAAAAAAAAAAAATTGAGCCCTGAGCATCTGAGAATTGTCTCTTAAAGGGTCTAGGCTGTGCCACTGTTAGCTGTCAGATGTTTGCGGGTCCATCTGTAACTGTTTCATTAGGGCTTCTGTGGGGAAATTAAAACCAATGATTTAGAAGACCAATAAAAATGTAGTCTTCAAAACCCTCTTCTGCTTTTCTTAATTATGGAGTTTCCCAGGCTGTGTAACCTTCTCATTGTTTGACATCTTAATGCCTGAGCACTTTCACACCTGCACATGCACAAATTATTGTAAATTTTGGACATCTTGAAATCAGCCTTCCACTTTAGCCAGCTGTGATTCCAAGAAAGGGGGTGGAGGGGCAGGCTTCCTTGTGTCCATCATCCAAATCAAGCCTTCCAGCAGTCACCATGGCAGCCACACTGTCCTGTGAAACAACATCCCTGCTGCCTTTGTCACTATTCCATATGATACCTCAGGGGGAGATCTTACATCTGTGCTGCAGGGATGCACACTCAGCTTTCCTCCTTTTAGGGAAATGCCTTCACCTACTTCTGGGCTCTCTCCACCAGACTCCTCCTTGTCTCTCATGCTCTCTCCTTTCTATCCATCAGCAAGTATTGCCCAGAAGAGATCAGGTTTCGTACTAGAAACATGAAGCAAGAATGGGACATGGTTATAGTTAGTGTGTTCAATAACTAAGGGGGAGAGCAGACCTGTAAAGTCTTAGCAGAAACTGTCTCTACAAGCACCAAATAACACATTAAGATCCCGAAGCAGAGCACCATTTAAAACACAACACCATATTCAGATTTTCCCATTTACTTAACTGGGATTCTGTAGCACCTTCTACCAAGGCTGTGCTTTCTGTTGTGTGTGCCTCACCATGCACAGGGAGAGCACAGGCAGCTTGCTGGGACCTTAGGATGCCAGCATTTGAATGTGATATGGTAGCCAAAGAAAAGAACAGCAAGAATTCCATTGTTATCTGAGCCTAGCTTTGACCATGTACAGTACTAGTAATGATAAAAGTAAGACCAAGGTAATGTTTGTTTTGTTGTGTTTGGTGTTGTTTTGTAGGGTTTTTTTAAAGAACACCATTTTACTCATTATTTAGCTAAGATCTAGCAATGAGTGACAGAACCATTCTCTAACAGATGGCAATATATAGTGTAAGAGAGAAATATGTGGTAATGAGTATTTTACAGAGAAATTTACATTGCTGTGTTAAAGTTCACATTTCACATTAGAACATTCTCCAAAAGATATCTTCTGCTAATAGAAAGAATAACATAACGTCCATTGCAAAGAGACATTTCGATGTAATCTACACAGGAGGTAAATTGGGAATTCTAAGCTACAACTTGGATGTCTGAAAGTGCAGGATAAGGATCATAGAAATTAGCTATAGAAGGAGTACTGATCACTACCACCACATAACTTACGTGTTTGCTTTGTTCTTCCTGGGTTCTCCATAGGCTCCTTATATCAATGACTTTCAGTGCTGTAACACTAGCATGCAGCTGTCCTAAAATTAATGAATGTACCGATTCAAGCGTACCTAAGGTGCAGAAACTGTCTTTTATTTTATGACAGAGCATTCTAACTCTGCAGCAAACCAAATTGTTTCTGCATGAGATCCCTCCTCAGAATTGGGTGTCAAGCTGAAGTATCAATAGAGAAATATGTATGACCTTTGTAGCATATGGAGATTTATTTCATGGAAAAAAAAAAAAAAAAAAGAAAACTAGAAGCAGATGGCATTTGGATATAACCAGATTTTGAAATAAAATTATTTTGCTTACTCTTATATATATAATACATGTAAAGCAATTTTCTTGAGGAAGTGTAGTATGGTTCAGAACAACTTGATATTTCAAAAATTTCCAAGTGATAAGCCTCAGATAGCTCCCTCATGAATAAGAGGCAGGGTCTTTATGGAAACCTTGCAGACGTCTTGAGTCACATGATGCAAGGAGGGAGGGACAGATGGAGTTATGTCCTGTTACTGATCAATGTGGGCGCCAATGACACTAGCAAGGAGCATATGGAGCATATCAGGAGTGCTTACAGATAGCTGTGGGAGAAAAATTGAGATGCGGATAATCTGTAATATTTCAAGTCAAGAGGAAAGGCTCAAATGGGAGTGGATGTACCTTGCAAGTTAATAGCTGGCTGCATGGTTAGTGTTGCAGAAGGCTGTGCCTTTGTTTTTTTGACTATGGTGTCATGTTTTTTTTTTAATTCAGGGAACTGGTAGATGGGATCCCATGGAGTGTAGCTCTGAAGCTCAAAGGAGACCTGGCAATTCGGAATGCATCCTTTGCCAAAGCACAAAATGATCCATCCTAATACTCAGGAAACTGAGTGGATATATCAGGACACCAGCCTGGCTAAAGAACTTACAACAGCACTCCAAGGTAAAAAGGAAAAGTGAAAGGGAAGAAGAAAAGAAAAAAAAAGTATGAAGGAGGTCAGGCTACAGGAGATGATTTTGATTTTGCCAAGGATAAGTCATGCTGATCAATGTCACTGCCTTCTATGATAAAATGACTGGATCTGTGGGTGAGAGAAGGGCAGTGAATGTCATTTAGCTCCATTTTAGCAAGGCTTTTGACACTATCTCCCAAGATATTCTGGTATCCAGGTTAGAATGTTATGGTCTGGATGGATGGACAACTAGATGGGTGAAGAAAATTATTGGATGATTGAGTGTACTGAATAGTGATTAATGGGTTTCACTTTACCTGGATTTCTGTGGCAAGCAGAGTGACACAGAGGTTATCCCATGCTGTGTACAGTTTAACATCTTTGGGTATTTTTGAGATCCAAGCAGATAAAGCCCTGAGCAATGTGGTCTGAATTCATGATTGATCCTGGGTTTTGAGCAGGTGGTGGGAATAGATTTCCTGACGTTCCTTCTGTCTTGTATGGATCTGTGGTGCTATGAATCTATAAAAATACTTTATTGGGAAAAAAAATAAAAGATAAGAAATATGTTATACAATCTTTCTTGTCTTAAAAGCTTTTATTCTGAGATTATTGTATATACAAGAAGACAAACTTTTACAGGTCAACCTGTTGAATCCAGAGGCCAAAATTTATTTTTGTTGAATCAGAACCTATAAGAAACAGATTTCTCTAGATATACTCATCAACCTCAGATCAGACAGAAAAAGGGAAATGATAAACTGGCTGATAGAGATTAAAGGAAGAAGTGAAAGGGAAGGACAAGGTATTTAGCTATGAATATTTAGAGATAACCAGGGAAATACAGTACAATCTAATGGTAGATAGCAGGTTAATAATGCACACTGGTCCAAATCACCTCTCTGTTGACTGTTGCATTTCTCTGGGCTATACCATTAAAATCAAAGAAGCAATTGAAGTACTTTCAAATTACACAACTGAAAACTATCTAGCTGAAAAACAACATTTACAAACAGAACACTCAAAGCGGCAAAATCTCCCCAAAATTGTCAAAAACTCCACTTGTCCTACACTTCACTCTGAGTGAAAAGACAGAACATTTTGACACTACTCTCAATGGCTCAAGTCTTCATTAAAGAGAAATATGCCATGGTGTCAGGAAGGAGTTTTTTGTTTTCTGTCAAACTGGCTCATGATAGCTGAAACTGAAAAATACCATCAAATAATTTTTGAAGAGGAATTACTTCTATATATGTTCTTTTTTACACTTCTTTTTTTTTCTTTTAAATCTTCCCAGAGCAAAAATGATCTTTTATGAGCACTTCATGTCTTTTGCCTGTTAAACTGTTCTAGGCCATATGGGCTAGTATTAGTGAAATAATTAATGTTACTGAAACAAAGACAAATAATTTACTGACTTTGATCTAAGACTGAATCTGACATCACTCCTTCCAGCAATATCTCCATAAGAGGATTAGAGAAAGTATGTAGTGTATTTGAGACTGCTGTCACTCAGGGAAAGAATAACCAGGCAGAACTGTTAGTGACATTGTTTAATGAGATGATGGTAGTTAAGTGTGAGCTTTGACCTAGGTTAGAAACTTCATTGTTTGTTAGAAACAATTGTAAGGAAAACAATGTCAATATCAAACTTAGGTTAATCGATTCTCCTTCACTGATCTCTCAAAGATGGAAGGAAAAGAAAAGGATCTTCCTTAGTGTGAATTTTTGTGCTTTTAAGACTAGTATGCACAGCTCCATCTTTTGATTCTTACATTCAAATAACATTATATTTAAGTCTGTAAGGTGAAAGGAGGAAGGAAACTTTGTAAATCATACATGCTCAGGACTCAGGATCTTCCTTTTGTCAGGAATGGCAAGTTTTACAAGCTATTTTAAAAGCATGTCAAGTAAACCAAATAGCTATCGGTTTTAATTATCACTCCTGCAAGCTGTAATGCTCTCTACCTGAAGCTGAGTGACATCAAAGAGATATGAAATTCTTCCTTGCCTTTGATGTTTTCTCCACATAGAACATATCTCCCCTCATCCATACCATTATTATGCCCCTTTCATAAAGCAATTAAAGGACACCAGTGGGAACTAATCCTTGGCAATGATGTACCTAAATAGTCATGAACTGAATGACTGTTGAGAAGAATATCTGAATATAATAAGTAATAATATTGTCCACAGGGCTTTGATATGATTAAGTCTCACATGATCTGTTATGATTTTTCAGTTCACATTTTCATTGTGCTTGCACTCAAAATGGTATACAGTTAAATACAAGCAAGGACACAAATATACACAATTACTTGCTGTACTTTTTGAGGACACAACGCAAAGTTGTGTCTTTCATGTGTCTGAAGGGAGAATGAAATGCAAATTCATCCACACATCACTGTAAAGCTAACATAAAAATCTCTGTAATGGAAATTTTCAATATTATGTGCTTTTACAAGCATTTGATATCACAATACACATGTATTTGAAAAAAAAAAAAGATTTTAAACTATATTTTGGCATTACTGCTACATTGTATAACCAATAAAGAATTAAATAACTTCTCACTCATTTTAAAATAAAATTAAGTAACACAGACAGCTCATTAGAGATTGAATGTCAGGGAAAAAAAAAAAAAAGAAACCAAACCTCAAGGAGCTTGTTTCTAAGTGGCACTTCCATAAAATTTATTGGGATTGTGAATGAAAAAAATCAGAGTTCCGAATGTAACATATAGGACTAGTTTTGGTTTTTCTTCTATCTTATGAGTGACTAATATCGATCTTAAAAGATGAGAAAAATAATCAAATGTAAAGTTCTTCCAGTCCTGTCTTGTGCTGAAGACATTGGGTCTGTTTTGGAGAGCAGGATGTTAAAATCCATGTTGCATGTTGACTATGCCCATGTTTGCCATAAATTCCTTGCTTTCTTCTGCTACTCTCTTAGTCTTGTCCAGATTAAGTGCCAGTGTGTGAATTCTCACCCCAGAATCCATCTTATTTATATTTTACAGTACTGGTCAGCTCTAGTCTGAGGGTCATGGCTTGCTTTCTGCTGTGGCTGTAGCTCTCCTGGGACTATCATGGTAATTTGTGACATTATTGCTCCATCTACATCCTGTGACTTGCTCATGCTGGTATTGACCATCCTATAGAACAGTGGTCAACTTCACCTCACAATTCAATACAACAGTGTGAACACCTGAAAGTTTATTTGCTGGCTGTTCAGTCAGTTAGATGACTGAAAGTTGGTCCATCTGTAACCAGTCAAGTATCCTGTTTTGTTTTCTCTGTTACAAAGAAGCAACTTGTAGCAGATAAGGGTAGCTCTTGTCTACCACATCCTGCAATACTTGGCCTAAGGGGGCAGCCAAAGACTATTCACTGGTTTAAAATTAGCTTAAATCAGTCAGAAAAATAGAAAGGAAAGTGCAGATGTGTAGATAGCAGCATGGCTGTGGATGTTGTCTACCTGGACTTCAGTAAAGCCTTCAACACCATTTCCTGCAGCATTCTCATGAAAAAAAGTGACTGCTCATGGCTTGGATGGGTACACACTCTAATAAGTAAAACACTGACTGGATGGCTGGGCCAGAAGAGTGGCAGTTGATGAAATAAAATCTAGCTGGACTCCAGTCACAAGTGGTGTTCCCCAGGTCTCAGTATTAGGGCCACTGTTTAATATCTTTATGAATGATCATGATGGGAAGATAGAATGCACCCCCAGTAAGTTTGCAGAAGACACCAGGCTGGGAAGGAGTGTTGATCTGTTTACAGGTAGGGAAGCTACACAGAGGACCCTGGACAGTCTGGATTGATGGGTTAAGGTTAATGGTGTGGGGTTCAACAACGCCAAGTGCGGAGTGATGCATTTGGGCCACAACAACTCCATGCAATGCTACAGGCTTGGGGAAGAGTGTCTGGAAAGCTGTCTGATTAAAAAGGCCCAGGGGGTGCTGGTTGACAGGTGGCTGAATATGAACCAACAGTGTGCCCATCTGCCCAAAAAGGCCAACAGCATCCTGGCTTGTATCAGAAATAGTGTGGTCCCCTGTACTCAGCACTGGTGAGGCTGCAGCTTGAGTACTGTGTTCAGTTTTGGGCACCACAGTACAAAAAAACCATTGAAGTGCTGGAGTATGTCCAAAGAAGGGCAACAAAGCTGGTGAAGGGTCTAGAGAACAAATCTTATGAGGAGTGGATAAGGCAACTGGGGCTATTTGGTCTGAAGAAAAGGAGTCTGAGGGAAGACCTTATTGCTCTCTACAGCTACCTGAAAGAAGGTTGTAGCAATATGGGAGCCGGTCTCTTCTCTCAAGAAACACGTGATAAGACAAGAGGAGACGGCCTGAAGTTGCACCAGGGGAGGTTTAGGTTTGATATTAGGAAGAATTTTTTCACCTAAAGGGTTGTCAGGCATTGGAACAGGCTGCCCAGGGAAGTGGTTGAATCACCATTCCTGGAGGTGCTTAAAAGTCGTGTAGATATTATGCTTAGGGACATGCTTTAGCAGTGGACATGTAGAGTAGGGTTATTGGTTGGACTTGATGATCTTGAAGGTCTTTTCCAACCCAGATGATTCTATGATTCTATAAACGTCCCTCTGCTTTTCATCTCCTCCCACAGCAAGCCAACATGCCCTCCTCTTCTTCCACAGGACATTTACTGTGTGGGTGATGCTCAGGAAGAGGTTCTGCCAGATGCCTGAGGAGTCAGGGGGACAGCAGAGAAATGTGGGAGGTTGGGGGCTGGAGCCACCTCCCTTCTCATGAGGACCTTGTGGGAGGTATTCTTTGCAATCTCTCAAGAGTCTTTCAAGCAGCTGATTTGTTTGTATCTCCCATTAAGTAAGGGCAGTTACCCTACTCCTTCTAGTTAGTGTTTATAGGTTTTTTTAATCCATTGTCTATCTTACTTTATGGTTTTATGACGGTGAAGTCCTTCCTTATGCATTTAGTACAAAATACTAATGAATTTATGGTCCTTGGATAAATGAAGGATTTTCTCAGAGAAGCCTAAAAAAATGTATGGAGTTACTCTTTATCACATATTAATTGTTACTTTTCTCTCTTTGCAAACATGTATTGTATAGATAAATAGCATATATTTTACTTATGCAAAGTTTCTGACAGTTCTGAAAGACATTATCTATTGCTCTAAGTTGTTCTAGAATTACTGATATGAACTACCATTCATTCAAGTTTAGCTGGGTTAATTATTTAACAACATACTTTTTTGCAGACAAGCTGCAATGCTTTGTTACTTGAGTAAAATAATTTAAACTATTAATCTAGTGTAAAATGAAAGCATCCTAGTGTCCAGTTATTAATAATCTCCTTTGTTATTTAATGGATACTTTATAGCAGTTATCTTGAAACTCAATGAGCTTTGCTTTCCTTTCATTGAAATCAATAGCAAATCTCTCACGGAGTTCAATGGATTATGACTAGCCTCACTATGTCATGAGTTATCATTAATGCATTAATGCCTTGTTTTGCTACCTTAATGTGCTGGCACTAAGCACATAGTTGCTTATTTAAAACAAACAAACAAACAAACAAACAAACAAAAAAAAAAGCAGGGAAAAGAAAAGCATCTAAAAATCAGAAATTTTAACTTTCTCCTAAGTATTTTTCCTAGACTGTTAATATTTATATGGCATATTTAATAAGATAAAACACACACGCTACCAAACAGGTAACAGGATTAATTACTTTCCATGGATGATCTATATTTATGCAAACCCTTTAATGAACTACATGAGTTTTGGGAACTATACCACAAGGGACAGGAAGACTCAATAACTTGCCACAAGCTATTTAGGTATTTTCCCCATGAAAAGAATTCACAGTCTCACTGGGATTTATGCATCCTATCGATACTGTTTACATTTGGACCTTGCATGTTTCTGGGGATGGGACATCTACCACCTCTCTGGGCAAACTGTTCCAGTTTTTCACCACCCTCACTGTAAAAAAAAAGTCTTCCTTTTATCCAGTTTAAATCTACCTTCTTTTAGTTTAAAACCTTTACCCCTTCTCCTATTTTTGCAGATCCCATCTTTCTTATGTGTGAATGCACACATAAGCCTTCCATAGGCTGAAAAATCCCAACTGTCTCAGTCTTTCTTCATGGGAGAGAGGTGCTCCATCCTTATGATAATTTTTGTGACTCTCCTCTGGACCTGCTCCAACAGTTCCATGTTTTTCCTGTACTGAGAATGGCTTTTTCCACCAAAGATCTATTCCTTTCACTATGGCTTTTGAATGATTAAATCCTTAAAAAGATAACCTTAAATACTTTAATGATGAAGTCAAATATTAGATAAAACCAGAGCATTCCCTAAATGCTGTTGTCAGGTAGTTGCATTAATGAATAATAGAATAGCAACTCCTCCATGATGTAGTACACTAATTCAACTCTCTGATGATGGATTGGAGCAACACATAATCCAAAAAGAGGCATTTTGAAGATCAATTACTCAAGAGACAGAAGAAGCTAGATGTAAAAGATCCATTTAGAATTACTGTAAATAATAATTATAAAACCTAATGGAATTTTTGAGGAGTAGTTTTGCTGACGATTAGGTGGAAGAAGGAGTCTGTAAATAAATGAACTGGTAAATTGTTCATCAGCCATTCAAATTCTTCAGTGAGATGGTCTGTGAAGGTCTTAGCTTCAATTATATTGATCCTTGTTTTTCTGGAAATTGCACCAAAGGTCCTTAAAAGAAGTGGTCCCTTGAGTGGATGAGCACTGAAATGTCTTGCTTTGTGGACTCCAACGTATTCCTCCCTTATGTCACCAGAGAAGACAAACAACCTTCCATTACTTTGCTACATTTAATTTTTTTTTTTTTCTTGCTAATCTTTTTGTAGGCACTGCAGCCTGGGGTTTTAGAGACCTAGGTACTACCCCTTGCTTTCTTAATGGCTGGCCCCATGACTGAACTCATAACTTCTCCATGTTTCATTTTTCTTTTTTGTACAGTGGGGGATGAAAATAACTTTCTGTCCTTTGTCAGATCAAATCTTGGAGAGTTGTAGTATATATTAAGAGACCTACAGAAGTAGTAAATGTTTAGAATAATTTTTGCAATAATGTAGCTCTGTTCAGCAAGGTCAATAGGTGCTTGACTTTTAAAATTAGGGGCTGTAAAGAATTTTCTGCTGAGTATCGTATGCAATAAGAATTGCAGAGTGAACAGATTTCATGCTTTTAAAAGAACATGAGCAAATGAAAAATGATGCTGAAATAATACTAGCACCATCTTAGCATACTGGCTTGTTAACTAAAGATTGTTCAATAAGTGGAATCACGAACATGGCAGTCATTGCCAAAGCAATCAATCTCTTATTCAACATGCTGCACCACTCAATCATGTTTGGTCACCTGCAGGCTTGTCAAGACATAATCAGGGATGAAATTTTTTTGTGGGGAGAAATCCAGCTAAAGATCAGACGGTAGTAGGTGTTAGATTAGGGCATGATTATTTCTTATAGTTGATGCACAAAACTGGAGATTTTAATTGCATGTTGGCCTACCCTTTTTACAGCACCCTGTGCTTTCTGCCCACCTTGTGCTGCAGGCAGGACATATGCACTGGAAGGGGTGGATTTTGGAGCATGATAAGGCTTATCCCCTTCTAAGTCAGTGTCTGTAAGTCAGTGAAAAGGGCTACTTTAGATGGGCTTCTGGTGCCAACAAAACAAGCATAAAAAACACCATGTGAAAAACTGCTGAAAGCCTCTGGGATATGAAACATCTCAGATGAGTACTTCCCATACTTCTTTCAGCCCATAGTCAAAACACGTTATTATTTAGATAATAGATCCATGTTCTGATCATCAGGACTGTTGAAAAGAAGCTACACTAGTCTATCAGAAAAAAGTTATGGAAAAGAAGTCCATTGTGAAGTCTTGACAGAGTTTCTCACATGAAACAATAAATAGCATGTTTACTGCTCTAACTCTTTGAGTGGAAAGAAAAAGAGGATCTTATTCCATAGCCTTACTTCTCATCCTTTGCCTTCTTTTGCAGCAGGACACATAGGCTGTCTCCTGGACATGAACAAATGCACAGCAGAAAGCTCCCTTTACAAGACAGTTTGGTTACACCCAGGATTAAAAGTAGTACATATTTTTGAAGAAAGATTTCTAAACTGGGACCTAGACAGAATGTAGAAGTCTGAAGAGATTCTGAATAAAGCTTAGACATGAATCTGTCTCTGAAATACCTAAACACCCTAGCAATAAGCCTGGGAATAAGGAACAGTGTTCCAAACTTTCTGCTTTCACCCAAGTGCCCTGACTTCTAGGCTGGAGCCACCACATCCTTCATGCACCCTCCCCTTGCACATCATCACCAGATCATTATTGCTTTCACCACGCTGGCATGGATTCAACAGGAAAAAACCAGAAATTTACCCACAAGCTAGCCATGGTGGTGAGTGTGCACTTCTGGGAGATGTGTGTTTGAACTTCTGCAGATGGAAAAGAGCCACAGCTTGTAACTACGTGAGCCTTCATTACAAATGTAGTATATTAAACATTAGAGAAAGAAAGCACAGTTTTCAGTCATTTGAAAAATAATGGTAAGTGATCTAGTGGTCCTGGCTCTAAATGAGGCAGTGTTGCCTGCTGTAGTTCTGCTTACATCTCTGAAGCTTTGGAAAGAGTGGGGTATCAGACAAACTCTTCCATCATAGTCTCCAGACCTGGGTTAAAAATTGATGTTGCCCACACTGTTCCTTTTCCCCTGGGAAGGGGACAGTCCTAGAGCAACAACTTTAACAGCTCCTCCCCACCCCTTTATGGTGTCTTGAAATGATTGAGAGAGCACTCTCCCTAGACCCTACAGGGTACCATGAGGGTGTTGTCCTCCTTATGATGTCTGCAGGCTTCACTTCTCAGAGCAGTCCCACTCCAGACAGGGGTCCTGGGGTGCAGAAATGAGATGTAATTTTAGGACCGGTGGGGCTGCAGCACCTTGTCCGCATCTCAGCTTGTAGCCACTTAGGGACACAAAGTCATCACAGCCTTGAGGATTGCATAGCCCTTTTCCACCTCACCTCACCTTACTCTGGGTTCATAGTTCACCACCACAAGAGAGGAGGGAACATTTTGAGCTTGGGGACTGGGAACAAAGGGAAACAGAAAAAGATCTGCCTTCAAGATGCTAATTTGTACACAATAGGAGTGCAGACTGACAGCTTGGGACTCTACTTGAAAGGCAGAGGGAAATAAGCCAGGTTGACTTGTCTAACTTGTGGACCTAGGGTGGCTCTACCACTTCCTCAGACTTCTCAGCATGTTTCTTTTCATGATTCCTGGAGATACACCAGGAGTATTGTTCATAGTTACTACACTGAAGGAATTGCATTTTTTAATTAATGTTTTAGTCAGATAGTGGAAGAGGCATGGTCTGCTTCAGTGAAGGAAGGTAGAGGTGATTATATTGTTAGTGGTAGAAAATTACCTAAGCTGGAATTATAACTCTGCATTAGTTTTTGAAAAAGGTAAGTGATGTGTGTGCATGCTTATGAAATTTCCTGTTTACATTGTAAAAGTATCTGAGAAGTATGGAAATGGCCGTAATAAACCCTGCCAACCTTTCAAACATCTTAATGAAGAGATAACAAGATTTTAGCATTTCCATTTCTTTTGGAAAGTTCAAGCAAGATGCAAATTGTTCATATAAATGCCTCTGTTATGAAAGAAGCCATTGTGTTTCATAGGTTCCTAAGTCAATGGCAGATAAACACATATTTATCCCCTAAAGAGAAAAATAACCAACCTTTTAAAAGTAGCTAATAAAGTGAATAATAAAGTGAATAACCTAATAAGGTGCTAACAGTGATGAAATAAGCATGTGAATTTGCTAGTTTGGGAATTCCTAAACAACACTCAATAATTCTGCTTCAAGGTACATACACCTCATCAATAGCATTATCTACTAAGAGTGACATGGTGTAAATTGTATGCCTCTCACAATGTTGACTGCCTAATTACCCGCATCCATTGTGACAGTTCTGCCCTGTCAGCACGCTAAGTAATTGAAAAATTGTTGTGTGATGGAAGATCAATACAACTCTAACAAGAAACAAATATGATATAGTACTGAAAGCAAGCAAGTAAGCAAATTCAGCAATTGTGATTATCTCTTGAAGACACACAGGCATTGATTAGTGTTTCATGGGTTCATTTCTTTGGTATAGTAATGGCAATTGGTGAATTTTCAATTGTTCATATTTTGAAAGTACTACTTATTCTGGCAGGACCAGTCTGGAGAGATAAGTGAAGTTGTTGAATTGTTGTTTTACTTGAAAGCCTTCTATTGTCTATTTTTAATTAAAACAGCTAATGGTCTTTATTGATTCCTTAAATGTGCTATACTAGATAAACCTTTTGTACTTATCCTTAGTTCTTTATGTTTAAGCATGTTAGAGCGTCACTAAATTTTCACAGAGAATGGGTGGTGGGAGATCAACAGAAGTATAATAAATTACTTAGCTTCTCTGAATTTTTTAAATGTACATTCAAGTACAGAGTGAGGTAGGCTTAAGACCAGCCTTTCAGCATTTTTGCTTGCTAAACAGTGGAAGGCACCATCATCCAGCTAATATCATTCTTCTCTGAAGTCACATTTGTATAAGAAAATGTAAATTCGAAAAGCTTTTAAAGTAATTTTATGTGCCCGAGGTTTTGAAGTTTATCTCAGATTCACTGTGTTATAAGTTTTAAAGAACCTTGAACAGAGATTATTTATTTTTTTACCATTTGTCAGGGATTTACATTATCTTATAATTTAGAAACACTGTAACTTTGTGTGATGCATTCAGACAGTGACCACCACCAACTACATTCCTTGCTGAGTTAAGGCGGAGGAGCTAAAAATCATTCTTCCCCTCTGGAAGTAGAATATAGATGCTAACACCTATAAAGGGAAAGTAGGATCACAAAACAGAGTTCATTTCTAAGAATGTCACTTTTATATAAAATGCAAACTACTATTTTATTAAATTCCAAGATACTTAACAATCATGTAAATTGTATTATAGCAGATGCAAGCCCTGATAGAAATTATATATATATAAATATTAAAACATTTCAGTGTGCTGTGTTTCCAGAAATGTTTATTATATTGGTTTAATAGTCCTGTGGAGTTTTTTTCTGATTAGTTTTGTTTTCCTTTGAGAACAGTCATACTAGTGTATATATTACATGATAGTTTTCATGGAGATTTCTGTGAAATCCACAGATGGTTTCATGAAGAAAACACAATATAGGAGAACAAATCCAAAATGTGATTATTAAAAACAATCTATTCCACAACAGTATACCAGCTCTTTTAGTAATTAAATTGTATCTATTTCTTTTTAATCCTGTAAGAAGGACTAGCCTCTTCCTTTAAACTTCCAGTTCTTCATTGTTATTGCTACATATAAAATCCATTTTTATTTTATGTCAAAACAAACCATTCATCTTTCTAGTAGCAAAAATAAATGAGGGACAACGTAGTTACAAAGACCTTTGGAAGGATTATTCTGGACAGCACTTTTTAGACTTTTATTCCTGAGGACACAGTGGAAAATAAACCCAGCAAAGTCAGCATAAATAGACTTGCTAAATAACTGCTCTGTGACTACTCAAGTATAGTTCAGATTAAATCAGTAGAGTCAGAGCAGACATGAATTGTTCATGTCTACCTAGGTCTGGGGCAGACATCACAGAATCTGATGCTGCTGTTGTCTGAGCCTAAAACATCTCTTATGTTGTCTCTTATTTTCCAGTCAAAAAAAACAATTCCAGGAATCTCAGTGACTGTAAAGAACTGGTTCTTGTGGTCTGACACTAAAGTGATTATTTAAAATGGTTGTAGCAGTGTGGTTTTTTTTGTCTTAATCTATAAGGTAACCATGCTTCCATATTTCACAGAGAGTGAGCAACAGGACAGACTTATGAGCTACAAAGGAAGAAAAAGCCCATTATAAGTCTTCACTATAATTGTATTGACATTTATTTTACTTGTTGTAGAGATAGATAGAGTCTTCTACCTGCAGCTGAAGAAGGCCTTGGGGTGGGAGAGGAGGTGAACTCAGAGCATCTCTGCCTCTTCTACCATGCAACAAGGACTCGTTGTGGTGGGTGATTCACCATTTGTCCGATGTGAAAGTCCTGGTCATATTCTGCATTAGCCAGCAAGTCACCATCCATCCTGGTCTGTCTGTCTTGGCCTTGGTCCAACAGATGCTGTACCCATGGTAGGCACAGATCATGGGTTTGATGCCTGTGACATGATCTGCATTTTCTGATGCCACCAGTAGTGCAGAATAGCACAGGACTTTTTGAAGTTGGAGACCTTCACTTGGGGCTATTGCTGCAGTGTGGAGAAGAGGGAGTACAATGTAAAAGAAGGGAATAAGAAAGAAAGTGGGCTTGTGTCATGGTTTAGGGTCAGCGCAGCCCCTTAGACCTAACAGACTCTCTCTGTTAACCCCCCTCCCTCCCCAAAAGGGGAAGAGAAA
>JAAGNO010001297.1:101101-112900 GCA_033439905.1 Ceryle rudis
ATTTATATTTTTGGTGATATAAGTATTGCCCAATATAACAGAATTATTGTCATAAAAACATTAAAAGATAACCTATATTTAGTGTATTGAATACAAGCAAAATGCTTAGTAAAGAGGTGTGATTCCATGTTCTGGACAGGTGATTGGTTTTAACACCTCAGATCACATTTCAGAAATGCTGGAAAAATTCTTCTACTCTGTACCATTGGGAGTGTTAGAAACCTCCCTGAAGGATTCATTTTTACTGAGACTAAGTGAAAAAGACAAGGTGGCAATAAATAGGGCAATTGAGATGGACAAGGTAAAAGAAACAAATAAGCAAGTAAAATTTCATAAATCCCCAGGCAAGGAAGAAAAATTCTGCTGGCACAACTGGTTTGTTTTGTTTTGGTTTTTTTTTTAAAAAAAGAAATTTGTTCTCTGTTCCCATATCCTGCACATATCTGCAAGAACAATACCAGTATCACTTATCTCCAGTCTATGCTGAAGACGTCAGCCACTCCAATACACATCAGTGAAAGAAAGAGTCAGATGAATTACATCTCACAAAGACCAACTGTACTATTACAGCATAAATCTACATGTTTTTACTGGAGTGCTGGTGGCAAATCAGGCAGTAAAGATGCTCAATTACAAAATGTTTTTGGGAAATACTGATTTCACATTGTTCATCACCATCTGTCTGTGTTGCAGTGGATAACATCAAAAACAGCTGCTATCTTTTCCATTTCAGGCTCAGAATATAATAAATCTAGAGATATGCATTGTCTTGGCACTGAAAATGGAGAACTTGTGTGTTTGATAACTTTTTGAACCATTCCATACACAACACTAATGCACAAGTGTTGTCTACTCCCAAGTTACACCACCAATGAAATTTTATGATTGAATACAGAGGAGCTCAGATAAAAAGGGAACATATTCAAATGAAATCATATGCCTTTATTTGCTGACACATTCTGAAGATTTGAAATATTCTGAGTGGTGCTAGTAACTTGTTCTATTGTTCCTCACTGCCATTTAAAGCTGTAAAGCACCATTTAGATATGGCTATACTCATCTACCTATTTGTCCTCATTTTCATTACAAAGCCAGTGTTTGAAGGAATGTTTTGTATTCCTTTAGGAATGTCTTTGCAGACAGGAGTAATTGTATATTATAGTTTTGATGGGAGAATCACAAGGTGATTTTTCATTTTTGCTAGAGGAAGGCAGTAGAGAAAGAAAAGAATCAGTGTTCATTAATAACTGCTAAGGGATGTTGCAGTTGCAAGTTTCCATCTAAGATTAACTCCATCTCCACATAAAGTTTCTGAACAAAATAAGTTGGGACACTGCCCCAAAGTGATCTAATTCAAGTTTTGAAGTAACTTTGCACAGCAAATTAACAGATGTTCTTTATTTCTGTCTGGCATACTGTAGATTATGGTCTGAATCTTCCTATGCCTCTCATTGAAGCACCAGTGTGATGGCCATAGCAAAAGATTTTTGGTAGACACCAAGTAAAATTGGCAAAAATAAGGACAAGTGTCAGGGACACTGCCTTTATTTAGGCCAGAAAACAAATGCAAAGTAAAAAAATAGAAAGAAAAAGCTACTGAACAAAAGTAAAAACTTTATGCAGATTGTTATGAAGTCTGAAATGCCCAAGCTCTTTCTGGTTATTTATTTGAAGCAATATTTTAACTAAAATAATTTTAACAGTGTGCTAGGCCTCTCCAGAGCATAAACCTTGTTGACACATAGTGCTCCTGGGTGGTTACTGATGTACTACTGCACACTGGCCACAGCAATATACCTACATGATTAACATCCTTCATGAAGCCAAAGCCTGGGCTAGTTTTGGGGCGGGAAGCAGTACTACACAGATGGCCTAAACCAGTGTTATCAGGGTTTGAAAGGGATCACCTCCCCCTTACTTAGTTATCAAGGAGAAGCAAATGTGTGAAGACCTATGTTCATCACTGCTTCCTGTGTGACGGCACTTCAGTGAAAATTGCACACACATTAAAAAACAACATAAAAAATTCATTTTAAAGAAGCAAGACACCAGTCAATGGCATAAAGCAATGTGTTCAAGAGTAGGCTGGATGGGGCTTTGAGCAATATGGTTTAGTGTAAGTTGTCCCCACCCATGGCAGGAGGGTTGGAACCAGATGATCTTTATGGTCCCTCCAACTCAAACCATTCCATGAGTCTATAAATGATAAAGGAGTCCACATTAAAGACCTGCCATAAAAGTAAGAATATGCCAACCATATTATCTTTGAAATCAAAATGACAGTGGAAGCTTTTTAAATCCTCCTTTATACAACTGTCTTCAGAGTAAGGGAAATATGATCACGGTAGTTTTGTTTGCTGAGTTGGAGAGGGTTTCTAGCTTTCCTTCCTTGCTTTTTTATAAAAAAATATTATCTATAGAAAGTTATCACAGACAATTTCTTAGAGGTCTTAAGAAGCTATAAAGAAAGCTGAGTGGAATCAAGTCATAATTTCACCCCTCAGCTAAACCAATATGTGATCTCTGCACTGTGGATATTCACAAAAAAACCCCCCATGCAATAATTTTAAAAGAAGTATTTCTCTCCTGTGTGAAATAGGCATTTACTTAATTATTGTACTTCACAGAGTCCAAAAATATTACAAAAATATACAGCCAAAACACAAGATATATTTTTAAGTTTGTGCTAAAAAGTAACTTCAACTTCACTGGTCTCCATAAGCATATTGTACTTCATCTGCACAGCTAGACAAAAACATTATCAGGAGGAAACAATGGGGAGAAGAAAAACATAATTGGTATTTAATTGTTTTGGGGTTATTTTAATTGAAATAATATAATGTAGTTTGGGGGGTTTTGTGTGTTTTGTTTGGGTTTTTTTGTTTGTTTGTTCTTTGTTGTTGTTCTTTGTTGTTGGTTGGTTGGGTGGGTTTTTTTGTGGCAATAAGAGACTTGTGTATGAAAGACACTCTTCTAAACACAGTTTTTGAAGCTGCTACTTCAGGTTAAATTAAGTGAAACACATCTTGAACAATAATTAGAATATCTATATATTTATGAAATATATTAGATTGTATTAAAGGTGATGCCAAAACTAATTAGGAAGGTAACAGCTAAAATATTCAAGGTGGATCGAGGTGTTTATATCTCATACCTAGGTGCATGAGGTGCAAACTTTAAATTGTCCTCTGTGGAGGCCATGGCATCAACTGAGCTCCTAAAACTGGTACTACAGTTTGGTCTTTGTTAGGTGCTACAAAACCAGGGCTTGCTAGGAAAATTCAGAGTGGTTGAAAGGATAATAAGGTGCTCAGTTTGGAGGGTGATGAAGTACACCAAATATGTTATTTTTTTTAAGACTGGATTCTGTCCTTTTTGAGTTACAATTAAGATGTGTTTGTCAGGGCTGTAAAACAAGCTTAAGTCTCCCTACAACTCAGTAATGGACATTTTAAGAGTTCCCCTGCAGTCCATTTTCTGATTAACAACATCACCAACACATGGAATACAGATCAGGCCTCACTTGTTTTGAAGCCACAAAGGGTTGCAGCTCAGTATATGTTATAAACATGATCATTTGAAAACATAGCTGACTTCTTTTTTAAAAAGATATTTTTATTAAATAGCAGAGCCAGGACTGAGGCAGTTTGGTCCTATGCAGTTGAAGCCCACCCCCAGTAAGAGTTTTGCATCCCACTGCTGTGATCCAGTTGTCCCCACCATGTCAAGGGATAACCTTTCCTCCCCCAGGCAAGGAGCACCCACCTCTGTCGCTGTTCCCATGCTGCCTCACTCTGCTCCCAAATATGGCAGCATGCTCCCCAAATAAAGCAATGTAGGGGAAAGGAGCTCTTTATCTTTTTTTTTTTTTTTTTTTCCTTTTTTCTGTAAGAGAAATTTCCTGTGCATTTGTAGAACTACATGAGTTTTGTTCTGCTGGAGTTGCAATGCTGCCAGTGATGAGAGGAAGCTTTATTTACCTCAGATGACAAATGTTTGTGACAACCAATTTATTCCTGCATGTGCTTAGAGACCTCTGGATCTCTTCTGTCAGTACAGAAATGATGTGCAGCTGTCAGGAAACTCTCAGGAGTTTCCAAATTATTTCTGGGGGATTTTGTAGTTTCACTTTTGTGCTCAATGGAGCAGAAGTGCTCAGTGCTGGCAAAATCTTCTCTAAAACCCAAACTTTGAAGCAAGACTGTTAGCACTGTTTTTGTGCCAGCTAGTGCACGTTTATGTTGCGAGTAAGAATCTGGCACATGGAACAGTTCCTTAGTAAATTAGACCTCCATAATCCAGCAATTAGGCAGGATCAGAGATTAATAAACAACAATATCATGCCATATATAGAGTATTGTGTACAGCAAAGGACATATAACAGACCCAGAGTAAGACAGAGATAACATGGAATTAGAGATGCTAACAAATTCTATTTCCTCCATCCCGAGCCAGGACTAACCACAGCTCCAGTAACACAGATGGGAGATGTTTATTCAGCTTGCTCTTTAAGAATTTCATTGGTGGATTCCAGTAAGAAACTGACAATAACCTCAGGTAGTGAGAAAAGTACATATCTGCACTGATATCTATTTCACAGCCAGGCAAAAAACCAATCTACAGATATCCTTTCTTTAAATTGTGTAAAAAACTGATTGAATTAACTGAAGGTATTGGCAAGGAAACGTAAGTATTTTAAAGATTAGCATGATATGTATTTTAGAGAAGGGACTATCCAGCACAGATCAGTTCTGTACCCCAGCAGAAAGTTTGTGAGGAGAAAAAGGAAATTTTTACCCCCTACAGGGAAATTTTTACCCCCTAGTACAACATGGTTGATAAACACTCCAAACTTACAGCTCTCTCATGCTGGAAAAGACTCTTCAAATATAAAAGTCGCCTTTATATATTTTTATGTAACCCATATTACCATGCATTGGCACTGAAGTTTTGAGAATTTGAGTTCTGAGAATTTTCCTAACCTACTGCAAAGCCTCTTAGCTACTTCTAACTTTTATGGATATTGTTATGGTTCTAACTGTTCCTTCATAGATGCTTATAAGAGAGGAGGAGAGAGTCTTCTCTTGAGAACACTCTGACTAATAACTTGAGATTCAATAATTTTTTTAATTACAACTGTGGTCACTAGGGCAGCTTAAACAAACCCTAGAGACAGAATAAAATCCAGAGGGCTTTTCTAAAATATCTTGGAGGCTCTTAAACTTTAAAAATTATCACCAGTGTTTAAAAGTTGTTCATATGAATATAACTTTGACAGTAAGTGGTAGGAAAGACAGAATCTCAAGTATAAATCAAAAGTCCTGCAGTCAGAAAGCAACACAGGCTACTACTGAAAGAACAAAGAATGGATTTATGCACCATTTATGCTAACTGGAACCTTTATCACTTTATTTACTGGGTTTTTTGAAGATGCCAACTTGAACAAGTACAGATTAATATCAGTGATTCTTAAAAACATAGGAATTAACATATAAAATAAAACCTGATGCCTTCTAAATCCAGAATCTTGTAACTTCTGAAATAAGTACCAGAGACATATAGCTGGCAGATGGAGATCTAACTAGAGAGTTTATGATTCTAAAAAGTCTGTAAAGATGTTTCAATTTTACAGATTACATTTAGCCATGAAAAATCCTCCATCAGTTGCACCTATTTCTATATAGGTTAACTATTGTCAAAACAAATTTATGCAGGTGGAATTGAATTTTATTGCTAGTTTAACTGAGAGCAGAACATGACCTTTGAATATTTATAAATAAAAAAAAAAACCTCAACCCAACCCTTTAACATAACAGCTGCTAAGCACCAATAAAGAGCAAAACCTTTGTGGAAACCAATCTGTTACCTAAGCAGAAATCACTAACTGATTAACAAAAAAAATCCAGTTTCATTTACTGCAGCAGATTGATTCCATGTTGTCAGCCCTCTGGTTGCTAGATGCTACCAGACTTATATTTTCTATTCCCCTTTCCCACGTTTGAATTTGCAACCAATCTTTCCTAAGCTAGCTCTCAGAATTTTCCAACATTTCTGTTTACTTCCTGTAACTGCCTTGTGAAAAATGCCAGGTGAGGGACCATTTTAAAAATAGAAAGCCTCGGTTATGCTTGGAGTTCATGTAGACTGAAATGTGCTCCTCTGTCCCCACAGAAGGCTGGGACAGTGCTAGTACCAAAGAGGACAATAACAGCTGATGGCTTTCAAGGGTTTATCAGTCATAAAATAAGAACATTAAACTTCTTGAAAATCATTTGTTACTAGAGTGTGGTGATCCCTGTGGCATCCTGGGGAAACTTCAGGATGTAGAAATGTGCTTACAAATATTTTCTCACATTGCTTGTTTAAATGCTAGATTTTGTTACCATTCCATTAAAATACATGGAGTGTATTCCTAAAGTAACATGATACATTCAGCTTTTGCTGTGCCTGAGTCTTTACCTTCACTTGAAAAATATTCCGAAGAGTAGGTTGAAAAATCAAATTTGTTCATCACAGAAACTTTCCTAAGGATTTTTGTGCAGTATAACAAATTGTTTCAGTTTTAACCAGCATTATCTCGCAGTCAATTTCTGAATAAATCTATGAATGTTCTCACTCAGTTCAAGCATTTAAATCAATTACGGTGATTACTAACACACTGCAGTAAATCTGCCTCAGTGAAATGTGATTTCTAGTATCTGTACTGAATAAGCAGGATGATGACACTCACCCCCCACCCCTTTATTGTATTTGAAGAGGAAAAAAACAAGCAAAACAGTCACATGTATGACAAATTGATTAGTTCCATTACCTTTCTCTTATTATGAAGTGTTTTCATACAAGCAACTTCATTAGATTGTTTGCACTGAGGTCCACTGCCTGAAAGCAACAACAATATGAAAACACTTTTGAACTTTAATTAAAATGGGATATAGCATAGTATTTCCACAGGTTCCTCTAAAGATGCGTGGGAAACAAGATTTATACATGAACTTGAGAAAAAAAATATGGACAATTATGTTGGTAGCCATAATAAAATAGCTAACATTCAAGACTTGCCTAAAATAAATTGTGCCTGTATTGCTTTTCAAATAACACCATCAACTTTGCATATAGATTAAAATATGTATGCTATGAGGGTATTGATCTAAGGGGGAAATCAATGTATTTCAAATTAATATTCTGTGAATGAGTCATAAAATCATATCCCTCCTTCAGATTGCAGGGAATATAGATACCAGTTGAAATAGAACAGTAAGTTATCTTTATAACTTTCCATTCACCCAAGGAAATATTTTAGGCCATAACTGGATGTAATTTGTTTTTTTGAAGAGGGGAATTTGGTACAATATTTTTAGGTCTTATTGGAAGAAGTAAAATCTCATCACAACAGTGTATTAAGGAACACTAGCACAATCTGTGTAGAGGTGTTTACCAAAGAACTTAAGAAAATGTTTCTTTAATCTACAGAGTGAAAAACTCCCTGAAAAAAAAATCTGATTGACAAATGTTCAGAAATGAAAAGAAGAAACTAATGAATGAATTTGATAGAATAGTGTAGACTAGAAGATGTGGGGGGGAAATCACATATTTCATGAAAGATAATGGGATATGCTTAGAACTTTACAGATGGCATTTTAGGAGGGTTATGTGTAATTTTCTTTAAAAATAATGTATTGCTGTAGTTTTATTTTAATGAATAATACATTGGAGCTTCTTGATATTCCTGTGATTTATCACACCCATCTTTGCCATTTACAGAGAACAAGTCCTTTGGAACATAAACTATGTGTGCATTTGGTTCTATAACATCCAGAATGTAAGTGTATTTTTGCTGTATTTGGAGTTTATTATTAAAAACCAAACCAAAACAAAACAAGAAAACACCACCACCACCACCCCCCCCACACACACACAAAAAAACCCCAAAACAACCAAAAACAACAACAAAAAACCCCAACCAACCAACCAAAAAAACAGAACAAATAAATTCCTGTAGGAAATAATAGTAATTGATCTAACATTTTCTTCTTAGGCAATAAAACATATGTACAGAAGAATCAGAGTAAGTCTAAGTTAAAAAGTCTTTCTCTTAAAGTTGTTTACATTGTTTAAATTATCCTTTGGTAACAAGCACGTTAGTTCAAAAATCCATTCCCAGTGTTTTATTTCAATATACCATGTTACTGAAATGTATCAGGTGTATGGTGAGTGATTTTCTCCTATAAGTCTTAGCTATGTGATGGCAGATTCAGATGTTGTTGCGAGACAGTTTCATATATGAGCATCTCACTTTTTTGGACCTAGTATCTTTGATTAGCAACCCCCTGCTGTCATGCTGCTATAAAAGTTATACTAATGTATAGAGTCCTTTTTGAAATGAGGAAGAATCTGAAAATCTACATGCATAGCTTGATATAGCCAGCCATGGTTATACATTCATTGCACTATGTAGAGCCTACAGCTTTTGAAGCCAATAGCAGAGGTTACTTAGGGTAGCTATGATGTGTGAATGGAAGTAACCTATAAAGGTGCCTCTTATTTCTCTCTTTGAGCTTCTAGAGTCTTAAGAGGGTGGGATACCCTGCTCTCCAAAGGAAGGAAGTCACTCACATATATAAGTGCTGGACTCTTAAGATGTACAGAAAAAGGAGCTCAAGTTTCAGTGAAGTACTCTTCTTAGGAATGATTTATAATCTTAAAATAGAGGATTTGTTATGCCAGAGGTGTAACAGAAACAGTAGAAAGGATTTTGAAAGAAGACTGATGAAAAGACTTAATTCAAATAAGGAAACTAATGTTATTTTTGAAGCTTCTATTGGTTCAAGTATCAGCTTTAGCTCAGAGTCATTGCTAGACTTCTAATGTTGAGATTTCTGCTTTAAGACAGACTGTGCTTGTGCTCTTTCTCAGTAAGAAAAAAACTCAGCTGACATCCTGGAACAAAAAGATAAGAACTTTCATTTTTCTCAGCACTTTGTCAAAACACTCATGTAGATTTGTGCTGACCATTTGGTATTTCTGATAGGCAGCTTAAGGAGGCTCTTTCTCAGACTTCAGCAATGCTAGCAAATACCAATAGCTAAAGCATGCTTAAAAATGGCTTACAGATATTCAGAGACTTTAAGTGATTTGCTTTTACTACTCAGAGAAGAACGCAGTTTCATTTCTGTGACTTCTGACATGAACTCAAGGTGTCCCTGCTCCATTAGCTCCCTATGATCAACTGTCAAACTGTTGGGGTTTGTTTTGTTTTGTTTCTGGTTTTGTTTCTTTTGTTATAAAACTGCATCCAAAGGCAGTAATGATGCCTGCACTCCTGTGTCAAGAAAAATGTGTCAAGGAAAAAATGGTGTGTGAATAATTAGTTTAGTCTAATCTGGTTACAGTGAAGCTCTGTACTATATCTAATGCCATAGGTGCAGTGTAGGTGTAGTTTTCTGGCTGTGGTGTACAAACTCAAGCGACTGACTAGTGATGTGCTTAAATCAGATGAACTGACTCCCAGTGCAGGTTTCTGATATATCTTATTTAAAAGTAAGGCATTCATTTGTCTTAATGAACCACACTTTATTTAATCTTTACATTGAAGCAAGATTTTCTGTCCACATGGACTTAATACATCATAGCTGGTACACTGTGAATCCACATTGCTGTGTCTAAGTACTTATTACTGCCCAAGACTGCAAATCCTTCTGGTAACAATGAACAGGAATGAAGAAAAGGGAAATATAATTACGTTTACTGTCTGCGTGTGTAGGATAGCATAGCTTAGGAGAGTAAGATTCAGTTCAAGATTAACTCATCCAACTCCTCCTCTAGGTGTCTGCAGGCCTATTAGGGGGCTGAACTCCCACTTTGGTGAATGGAGATCCACCCAAGACAAGAGTTCTTCTGCTATCTGTAAAGCAGAAGGCTGTCCAGCTGAATCCCTACCTAGTCTCACCAAACCCCCACTGGCTGTTCAATTCCAGTGCTGTAGTCCTGAATTGAATCCCACATGGAGGATGATCATGCTACTGACAAAATTGCTTGGGCAAAATCTTCAGTATAGGTTCATGGAGGTCTCCAAATCTTTCAGAAGCACACTTGTGCCCAGAATTGCCTGGATGGTTAAAAAAAAAAAAATAAATCAGGGCAGTATTTGTCAGTATTTGAGCTTTTTTCCTGCATCCTCCTCACACTGCTAGAAGAGGAAAGGATGACTTTCTCTTTGCTGCCAGATCCACACCTGACCCATTTTCTGGTTTTCTTTGTAGGAATATGTTTCTGTAATCATAATAGATGCACAAAAATTGAGAAATTGATAACTGTCCTTCCTATCATGAATGAATCCTAAAGGAGTAACTTGTCTGCTACTAAAAGTATTGAGTACATCAGAAGCAGCTGCCCAGGCACTGGAGATGGAGAGGATATGGGTCCTTTCATATTATAACCATGTATTCATGACATTAAAAAAAAAAAAAGAGTCCACTCTCATTGGGAAAATTTTTCTCACACTCACAAAGCATTTTTATTTAAACTTCCATTGATCTGGGAAACAGCAATTACAGGACCATCAAGACAAAGGATACTAAGAATAGTCCCCTCC
The DNA here is from genome assembly GCA_033439905.1 of Ceryle rudis. Classification (NCBI taxonomy): domain Eukaryota; kingdom Metazoa; phylum Chordata; class Aves; order Coraciiformes; family Cerylidae; genus Ceryle; species Ceryle rudis. The sequence goes on from JAAGNO010001297.1 coordinate 111,693, forward strand.
TTTGCCTTGGAGGGCTTGGAGAGAAACCTAGAATTACAACCAAATTCAGTGCCCCAACCACAGGATGTGAGGATATCCACACCCTTGCTTATTTAAACGGAATTATCTGCTGGAGTAAAAGCCTGCTTCCAGTTCTAGTTTCCAAAGACTTTTTTTCATCAGACATTCAGACATTTTTCAGTTAGCAAGTTTTGAGGTTGGGGAAGGAGAGGGAAAGGAAAAGGACATAAGAGTCTTCTTACTATAAAGACAAAATTGTTCCAGTATGTGATATTAAAGTAATTTTAAGTTTCAAAATGTCACTTCTCTGGAGCCACATTTTTATCTAGTCTTATCTGTTAGTTCTGTTTCAAATGTTAAAATAAGTCACTTTGTCCTCCCATCTGACTAGGTACTGCTGTGCTGTGCTGTCAAGTGTCTGAAATCCATGTGATGCAGTCAAGATAAGCTCAAAACTGCTAATTAGAACTAGACATTAAGCACTGGACTGCTTTCTCATTTACTTTTTTACTAACAGCTTTTCCAATATTAAGAGACCCTGAATATTTTTCAAATACACACATGTTTGTAGTGGAAGACCATATAATTCTGGAGATAGCACAATCCAAGAAGGCTTGAGAAAAGGAACAGAATTTTCTAAACAACAGTAATTCCAAAAGTTGAGTTTCCACTATTTCCCTTTCAGTTGATTTCTTACCTTTGAATTGGTACCTGGGACTGTTGCCCAGAGTTATGTTTGCACTTTTCTGGAGACCTCAGTCTTCCTGACAAAGATCCTTGACTTTCAGATCACTTTAGGTGTTTTATATCACTTTGATGCTGTTCCTGTCTGCTATTCACACTCCTAATGCACACTAGTTTGAGAACTGGGGCTTATAATCAAGTTGAAAAATTCCTAGATAGCCATATACTTAGGAGTCAGTGATGGGTTTCATAGAGTAAGAGCATGTAAATGGAGTTTATTGACTTCTAATTCAGGCAATATAGAATTCATCTGTTTCTAATAGCTTGCTATAGGAATATAAAAAGCATGTTTCCCAAGCATTTTACCTGCCTCTGTCAGAAATTTATCCTGAAATGTAAGGAATAAATCATCACCTGTTTGATTTAGGTGGCAGCAGCTCGCCCCGCTGCACCCCCACCACGCGACCCACACGCCACCAACACCACTACGCATTAGCTGTGTCGTCATAGCGTCTCCAGGTCTC
>JAAGNO010001298.1:0-15372 GCA_033439905.1 Ceryle rudis
CCAGTAGTGGGGAGCCGGGGGCGCTGGTGGCAGCGGAGACCCGCGGGGAAGGGGCAGGTGCGGGAGGTTGAGGGGAAAAGTTCGGCGCCGGCAGCCCCCTCGGCGGGGCCAGGCAGCGCCGAGGCGGGGGTCGACGCGTCAGCCCGAGGTTTGCCTTGGCATCGCCCCGCGCCTCCTTTGCGGGATGCCCCGCCGGCGGAAAAAAACGAAAGTCCTTTGTTCGTAGTGCGCGGTTATCCGAGGCGAGGACAGGGGCCGGCAGGGAGCCTCCTCCCCGCGTCTCACTGGGCCGGGCTGTTTTGACAATAAACTATCTGGTGATCAGTACAAAATGTCCCCGCGGTTAAGTGCTCGTTGAACAATAGGCAGGGAACGAGCCTCCGCCGTCAGGTGTCCAGCGTTTCGTAGCAGACGTGAAGCCTCCCCGGGAGGGGGGACGGGCTGATCGGCTTGGTGCCTCGCCGAGCCCCGACGGTAGGTCGGTGCCCCGGTGCATCCCTGTGGGTCGGTGCCCCGCGGTCCGGAGGGGCCGGACAGGCGGCTCACCGCGGGACGAGGCATCAGAGCCGGTCTGCTCTGGCACTGGAGAACCCCAGAGGAGGGCAAGCGGTGCCGCGCAGGCCTTCGGGAGGTCTGTCAGAGCTGAAACTTTGGTGTGTTGGGTATAAATTCAGAGGTTCCTTTCTACTTCCGTGATAAAAGGGGGTTTCCTTGCCTAACCTCAAAACCCTAGCGCACAGGGATAGTGATTTTAAATACAACGTCTGGCTGCAGCGCTGGACAACTTTGCACATGGCTTTCAGACACCGTGCAGCTCGTTGTATGATTTGTAGGCTCAAGAGGTGTTTTGAGATCTGCAGAGGAAGGTGCTGTTAAGGAGGTCGCTGCTTGTTAAGGAGGTCGCTGCTTGTGTTCGAGGAGTTGCACACAGGGAGGAATTTGGCCCTGTGCGCTGAAGTCTGAAAGCTGATAACGTGAGAGGTTATTTTGCTACAGATCTAAGAACAAGCTGAGTATCCAGGGAAGCGATGCACAATGCTAGGTGTTTTATGTCTGCTGCCACCAACAGAGAGGAGCCTTGCAGAGCACCCTGTGTGAGAGCAGACGGGGAGGGCTCTGCAAGTCACTGCCCATGCTGCTGGGAGCAAAGAGAACTAAAATACCAGGAGTTACCAGTAGTGACAATTTACACTTCTGCATTGTAAGCACTCTGCTTTGAGATGTGAGAGGGCACAGGTATTAATTTATGAACATTTTTATTACTGGATTTGTTTCGGTAACTTTTTGGCTTTTCTCCTTTCTGTTTATTGATAAACAAAGTGATATTTATTGATAAAACAGTGCTACCAGTGATTTGGACTTTACTATGTAGAAATACCTTCCTATGTCTGCAAAATGCTAGTGCTGTGACCACAGGGATGGGAAAGTCTCCTACCAATGAGCTGTATCTTGAAATCAATAAAAACCCAAGGTTGACACAATTAATATCAACTTTCTTTACTTCATGTATTTCTTGCCTGTACTTGATGGCTATCCTTTATCATATGGTTAGATTGTCCTTAAAGAAAGCTTGAGAAACAGGTCAGATTGGCAGCATCTCCTGGAAGACATAAGATACAGACTCCGGAGTACTGGAGGGGCAAGGAGAAAACCTTTTTCATGATCCTTCCTTGGGTTCTGGGTTCAGACACTTATTTGTGGGAGACTTCACCTCAGGGGCACATCAGACCAACTTGTGTAGCCAAAAATACACCATGTAGTAGGCATAAATGACATGCTGTTGCAAAAAACCAGTTGTCTTTGGGTATGTGTGTGCATCATCTGAGTACCACACAGATGTAGGAATATTCAGGGATAGTTTTGTGCTGTAGGAGGTATCAGAGTCATGGTTCATGTCCTGGCAGGGGTGCATCAGGCTTCAAAAGTGACATGTAGGACAGAGCTGATCTGCTGTGCTGGATTTCTCGGGAGCTAGCCATGACCCTGAGTTACTATTGGATTTGCCTCAGTGAAAACACTTGGACTGGCTGATGTTCCATAGTCCTTACCGAGACCTATCCTGTTGTTTATTGGTATACAAATTTTTATTAAGTATCTTTCTTTTATCTTAAGTCAAGATGCTCTTCTTGTAGTTGCAAATAGGAAAGGAAGATGTAGAAAACTGAGCTTAATGTAGCTTCTTGGAGGGTAAACCATTAATCCCTGTCCACAGCCCCTTCCTACTTTTTGTTTTGCTTGCATCCTAACATAAGCTTCCACTCTTCCTTCAATTTGGGGATTGTGCAATCCTCATTTTATGCAATAATCTGGACCATTTTTTCTCTGTGCCTTTCCTGTCCTCCACCGAGGCTCTCCTTGTCCTCCACCCCCAATATTCTGCTAGAGTGTCTGTGGCATTTCCATCTCGTAGTCATAGAATACTGGACATGGTTCCTTTCAGCATCCATCAGTATGAGCCTCTTTTTTTTTTTTTTTTTTTTTCCAGTGAGCTGCAGAGTAATAGAAGGCTCTCCCTGTGCCCACAGGGAAGAATGTCAGTTTTCATGATGCTTCCAGCTACTTGTCAGCCACAAGGGAGGAGGCTGGAAGGAGGAAGATTTAACTTGATGCAGACTCTGATTGCTGTCACTCAGTAAATTCCTTGACCTCCTCAAACCATCTGAGAATCCTTCCTTCCCTACTCCTTGTTTCCTTCTCCTTCTCCTTCTTCTTCCTCCCCTGTGGCAGTGCAGATTGTCCTGCACAGAATTGCCACTGGCAGGAGCTTAATGGAAATGTCAAAGATTGCTCAATATTCAACTCTTTTTCCTTCCATTACGAATGGGAACCCTCTCCCAGCAAGCGCATAAATGATTTTTCTTTGGGCTTTATAATAAAGTATGTGATAAATTTGGCAAGAAGTGAGGCTCCCATTTGCATCCTGTTTAAGTACCATTCAGACTGGAGGCACTTCCATGTGCTCATTTTCCAAGAGAGAGACTCTTGTTGACAGATGACTGCAGATGTCATACTGTTGGGTTATACTGACTGGCTTTCTACCTCACTTCAGCCCTCCCAGAAACCCATTGTTGATTGTCCAAATGGTGATGCTTCTTTGCAGGTGTCTGGATTGATCAAAGGGTCCTGAGTCACCTCCAGAAGGGACATATTGCATCAGGACACAGGTGGAATCAGAGAGGATATGTCTTTAGCACATGTAAACACAAGCTAGGACAGGTTTTAGGAGGAACATCTGAGTCATGTTTCAGCCAATAGGAGTTTCTCATAGTGAAACTTGGCCTTTTCTCTCCCTGGTCTGTTGTGAGAGACTCTAACAATACCTCTGTATTCCTTGAATTTGTCTGAACTATTATTTGTTGTTAGTGCAAGCTATTTGAAAGAGTTTTGAGGCATTTCTGAAGCTGTCAAACTAAATACCAGATACTGAGCATTTGTAGTTTGAAGAAAATCTCCTTTCTAGCCTGAACTTTCAATAAACATTGGTGCAATCTGAAAGTAAGGAATAACAAATTCTGGATGAAACAAGAAACACACATCATCAAAGAGTTTCAACAACATGTATGTTTATCTACAATACACGACAACTGGTCTAATCTCGTAGCAGTCTTGTAGAAGACAGGCAGTAATTGTGCAAGGTTAAGCCACTTTTCAGCTTTTTCTCTCTGCCTGTGAAGATGAATACCATTGCAGAGATCAAGCGTTGCACATTGTCTTTCTCTATGTATGTGGCACATGATTTTACAGATGTTGTTTTCTTTTTCATCTAGTACAAACATCTTCCAGGATTTTGACTCATTTCCTTAAGTCTCTTTCAGCTGTTCAGAGAATGGCTAGAGGAAATGAGGTCTAACATCCTAATGCATTGCATTTACTGTAAGTACCCTCTCACTTGAAGCATAAAACTTTGTCTTTTTCTGATTTCTGAAAGCCCTTCTGAATATTACCCTGCATAAAAACAACTGTCAGAAACCCAGCCCCTGTTTGAGGCTCTTCAGCCTAAATAGAGCTAAGGTGTTCCTTGTAACCTTGGGTGAAAGAGGGGAGCTGATGCTAAAGGCATCTAATGAAAGCAGTGATCCAGATTTCAGTGTGTTACATCCTTTGGACATTTATTTAAACAAATCTGAAGAGAATGTACATACAGATTGCTCAGACTTGGCATAAAAGGAATTTTAAAATTATTATTAACTCTTCTATATTATTGTACTGCAGAAGTATGGTGCTTGGCTTTTTCTGTGATTTTTAGGAAACGAGAAGGGCTTCTTCCAAAGGGACCCTCTTTGACAATGAATCCTGCAAGCAGTCATATATGAGCGTAATTTTACGCATGTGGGCAGTCTCCTTGGCTGGTTGCCAAACCTAATGGCAACTGAAAGTGTGTATTGTTTGTTCACCAGCCAAGATTGCTGCCGTGAGTGATAAAAGAATAAGGGGAGTGTAAACATCTGTGTTTGAAGGGAGAATGCGACTCCTGTTTTCTAGGGTATACCCTAGAAATTAGAAAGCACAGTAAATGTTAATCTCTCAGTGGTCAACTCTTAGGGATTATATTGATTTATTGTGAAAACATAGGTTTTCAGATATACCTTTAAATGAATTCTTAATGACCTTTTTCATGTTGCAACAGATATTATTTTTTTTTTTTATACATCACATAAGGCTCTTGGTTATATTATCTTAAACAGCAAACAGGCATGTAAATAACAGAACAGTTTCTAATGTTGCTACCATGCTCTGCAACTCCTGGGCTGCTCCATACAAATCATTCCTGGAGATTGTAACTAAAATGAAGTGTCATTTACTAACATTATCAGCTACAGGATGTTTTGTCACTTGAGGGGCTGACAGCATTAAATGTCTATGATTTTAAATGTCATTTTGACAGCTGAGTCTGTAGTCATGTAACATAATCATTAAGTATCAGATACAGAGAAGAATTTGCTGGTCAGCTAGGCACTGACGGTTGTAAATCTAAGGGATAAAGAGGATGCATGGGCATCCTCTATGGGCCATCCCTATGGGCAGATAAGAAGACATAAAAGCCATGGCAGGGAAATCAGAAAGTCGGAGAGATGCATCTCGTACAGGTTCTTAGACCTACATTTCTTTTCCTATCAGTAATTGTCTTAAGCTAAGTAGTGCTCTTCCACTCAAGCTGTGTGAATGTGCTCCTCATGAAGTGGAGTGGACCTCTTTTAAAGAAAGGCTTTGTGCAGAAGCTACACAGGAAAAAAGAAATCAAACTTACTGGTTATAACCTGTCATTCAGAGCCTGCATGCTTCAGGGTGGGGAGAAAAGGTCCCAAGGAGCAGTGCAATAGAAGTGTTCTGAGTATTCACATACCTAGGCCATTCAGAAATAACTAGGTTCCTGCTGAAGGATATAATGAGATTAAAAATTTACACTTGGCTCTCTTAATCTGTTTTTTGTTCAGGAGTTAATGGCTGAAGGTTTTGTCTGCAGCCCTCAGAACTGGAAAGTTCATTCTTTGCTTTCTCACTCATTCACCTCCCTCCTGCAGCTGGGTTTCTGAAAGACACAGCAAGTCCTAGGAAGCACCTACAGAACTGTAAGAGTGAGGCTGGAGGAGACTTGCAGAGGTTGTCTGGTCTGTCCCCTGCTCTCCCCCTGGGTCACACAGAACGGATCTTCCCATGTAGACTTCTGTCTAACCTGCTGTAAGGCAGGCTTGTAGTGCAGAGTCTACCACCCATTTTTTCTGGTACATAACTAGTTGTTAAAGGTCAAAAGCTTCTGATATGTAACCTAATCTCCCTTGCTGGTCACTTAATTCCATCCTTTTTTATTCTGTGCTCTGATAGATCTAGTGATGGATATACACCATCCTCTTCAAAACAACATTTTGCACATTGAGAATTAATATAACATCTTTGGCTTCTTTTTTCTATGATAAACCTTTTCAGCCTTTTCTTTTGGTGCATCTTGTGTAACTCTTTCTCCCCTTGTTCTCAGCCCTTTCCAACTTGTTTGCATTTCCTTCAATTAGGAGGTGTAAAATTCATGTCTGACTCCAGTTCAGAAATATAGTACTCCCAGGTTTAACAAAATAGTTACTTCTTCATGTCCTTTGTGCTTCAATTTGATTCAAAGTATTGTAAATCTGATTTTAATCATGACTTAAATCAGCCAACAGTAAGCCTCATTTTAACTGTTTTGCATTTGTACTTAATCATTTTGTAAAGAAAGGTTTAACCTCCTTTATTACCATTGAGATAGAGTTTTAATTAAATATAGCCTTTGCACTTAATGTTATACTTACTCTGATTAATCACTGTGCCTGTATTTAAGCAATTATGTAGCTTGTTACATATACACTTATTCTGATTCTTCGTGTGTATGTTTCAGTATGAAACTAGGAAGTGTTGACATTTCTTGTATTAGATAATTGATTTTTTACTGATGATTTGCATTGATTACAATGAAGGAAATAAGAATTCTGAAATGTTCTTCCGTTAGATAAATAGCACTACATAGAAGCCAGCCAATTCAGAATAAAAAACTCATTGAGAAATGTTTTGAAATAAAGAATTAATGTCTGAAAGGCCTATCTGTAGTCAAAACTGGTGGTTTCTAATCAGTGTGCTGTAAAAAATTTAGAACTAGTCTGTCGCATCCTCTTTTTATTAGAATGGAAATGGAAAGAAACATTCATGTTTGGGTTTTTTTTTTTTTTTTTCAATTCTTGATCAGTAGCTCCTCTTTGAATGGACTGGTTGCTTAATTGGCTTGTACTGAATGAACTGAAAAACGAAAATATTTTCTCTGCATCTGCTGGAAACTCCAGATGTCAAAGGCTGGTTTATCACTGTGGCACAACCTGCCTAAAGGTGCTCAGGGGTTGACTTCCATGAATTCACTAGTTTGATTATCTTTAAAATGTTGCCAGCAAATATACAGCTTGAATAATTTTCTTTTCCTTTAATTTCTTTTCATGATTAGAGGAGTTCTAAATTTAAATTTATATTGCTCTATTTTCCAAATTACTGTTGAATACTTTTACTTTTTGAAAGGCAAATGTGCATTATAAAAACGCTACATTTTTACTTCTGATGTAATATTAAATAGGCAGTTTAATAGGGTATTTTTACTTGATGTGTGTTCATGTGCTTTAGCTGCCCTCCTACACCAGGACCTGGCACTGAGGCATTCATTTTCTGCCACGCAGAGACTGACCGATTCTTTACTTTTGTTGCCTAACTCTGTTTGCTATTTTATGTGGCATGGAAGTGTTTCCTATGCCTGGATGAGCATAACTTTTTAACTTTGAAAAGAAATTATGTTACATTCAACAAAATAAAAGCTTCCTTCCAGTAGTGTTCATTGTAACACAAGCTGTCCAAAGCTTCCTATGCCATAGCTTGTCTGACTTCCGGGTATTATACATAAAAATGCTGACTTTGCAGTAATGCTAATATCATCATTCCTAGGATTTGAGTTTTGCAGCACAATAAAAGAGGTCAAATGGGAGGAGCAGAAGTAAACCCTGTGTTCTGGTGTCTCATAAACTAGATACCACCAGAAGTGATGCTGAAATGGGATTCCCTGCTTAGGCAGGTACTTGGGCTGCACTTATGCCATGTATATGCAATTGTGATTATTAGCAAACTAGGAAATAAAGTACAATTTGCAAGCAAGTGGGACTTCTGCTGACATTGGAGATTAACCTCAACAGCTGAGTTATGTATCTCTTTGACTGAAGACTGGAAAAATGAAACTGGTTTGTGAGAAATACATCCTAGTCTTTGTATTCAAGGCACTTCCAATACAGCATCAGTGACAGGTCTTGCTGGGTCTTAGCATGATTTCCTGAGGTGAGATTTGTTTACCCTAGGAAGTTCTGAAGAACACAATGGTGAATCCTTCAGAATTACAGAATGGTAGGGGTTGAAAGAGATGTCCAACCTCCCTGCTGAAGCAGGTTCATCTAGATCAGGTAGCACAGGAACATGTCCAGATGAGTTTTCAAAGTCTCCAGAGGAGACTCCACAACGTCTCTGGGCAGCCTGTTCCAGTGCTCTGTCAAACTAAAGAAGCTGTCCAAGTTACAGTTTCAGAAGGCATGTGCAAAGATATTCTCTAATACTGGGTTCCCCATTAAAAACTTCTTTATTAGATTTGGTATTGCTTGTAAAACAAAACTTACAGAAGAGTTGTTTACAAACTTCTTAGTGAGTAACAAAGTTTGTGTTCTAGTTAAAGGGAAATCTAACTTATTGCAGGCTTATTAAAAAGCACTGGATAGATAAATTTAATTTATATGGATAAATAAGGAAATACTCCAAAACCTGTTTCTTAAATGGATCTGTGTGCCATGTGGATGCATAACATGTGAGCAGTGTCTTGTATTTCAGTAATAGAGCTATATAAATACTTTAGCTATCATTACTAAACCTAGCATTTTTTTCTCATGAATCTGTTAGCTCTTTCAGTGAAGGAAAAGAGAATGCAAAGTAACATGGACATAAAAGATAGCTGTGTCTTTTCTGCAAAATTTGGTGAACGTGTTTATTAATCTGAAAGTCTTGTTTATTGCTATAATCTTCTAGGAAAAAATACTGAACTAAATATCTAGAGAAAGTAAAAAGCAGTGCTTATCTTTGTGGTATTTAATGTGGTCCATCATAACAGCAATGATAACATAATTATGCAATTATTGGTATATTTTCCCTTCTGGAGGTCTTATGTAGATGATTACCAGTGCACCTTTTAATGAAATTGCTAGTATTTGATAAAATTACTGCCAAGACTTGAAGTAATTAGAATTCGCATTGCCAAAAGTCTTGCATCTCCTTCCTCAGTTGAGCCTTTTCCAAATAGGCATTAATTCAGATTGCAAAACGATTCACTGTTCTCCAGTTTTCTCATTTCTCTTCATTAAAACTACCTTTTCACTGCATTTCAGCAAACATGCTTTCAAGCCCATGTTGCTCATTACAAGGAACATTCGTTCAAAATGGAAGTTGAAAGATACCGCACCTTTTAATGTAAATGTCAGCAAAGAGAAGTGAGAAGAAAAAGCCATTAAAGGAATAGACTTGATGAATGACAGCTGAATTTGAATACACTGTGCATTAGTGCGCTTTTTCATTCCTTCTAATTATTCTCCATACTTACTTTATAATTTGTTTATTTATGTGTCTAACAGCTGATAAAACTAACTGTGGGAACAGCTGGTTAATAAGTAATTTTGGAAATTAGAGGGAAGAAGGCAATAATTTTGTAGGAGTAAGGATCAGACTAAACGTATAAATCTCACCACTGACAAGTGTTGTGACAAACAGTAGCTCTTCTTTTTTTTGCAAATCCTATTTATGTGTGCATACATACATATATATTTATCTGTCCTCTATACTTTCTTTGGTAAGAATTAGCAGATAGCTGTTAGTAGCTTAGACCATTCTAGTTTAAAAAAGTCTGGTAAGTCAACCGTGCTTTGGGTTTGGTTTTGTTCATTGTACATTGCCTGCAGATTCCTTCTGTGATGGGAAGTTTAGATGTAAGAGACCATAGTGTATTGTGCTGTAATAAAATAAATTAATCATTTAGATTGGGGTGTTGCTCATAGACCTTAAAAATGAATTACTGGATTGCTATAATGCATATAATGATGCTTCTTCAAAAAAAATCTCAAACAAGCTAAAGTCACCAAAACAACAGAAGTCCCCAAGCCATGACTTCTCAGAGAAAGATGATTTAGAAAGGCATATCACACAGCCATGGAGAGAAACATGGCATTTGATCCTGTTGTGGCCATTCAGTATGTGTGCTAAACTAGAATTACATACAGCCACATGTCTGCCTTTGACAAATAGCTCTATTACTTGTATTAGCAGAGTGAGGCATGCCAGTCAGAAAGGGCAAGCTGCTTGGTAGGCAAGAAAAGTGACCTGTTTGCCTGGATGGAGTTTCCCCACCCCAGCAAGGGAAAACAAAGCAACTGGGGTCAGCAGAAGGTGCATGTCTGTCTCTGGAGGGTGCAGTTACTTCCCTCAGCCCCCTGCCTTGAGGGAATGTTGTGCTTGCATGACTAGGGCAGCTCTCCCATGTTTGTTATGGAGGTCATGTGCAGAATCTGTTCTGTTAAGCCTGCTTCCGAAATACGGAAACAAAGTGTGATTAGCTGCATTGCTAATTGCTGCGACAAGACCCTCTGTATGAGCATCTGCTGGCTTCCACCCACAAGCAGGGGATCAGCCCAGGTGCTCATGCTTGTCCTGCCTGAAGATCCTGTGAATATATCTCTTAGAGAGTGGGATGTGTGGGGGCTGGACTGCTGGCTGGATTTGTCTTCTTGCCACCTGCCTCTGATGCTGTCTGTTTCTGATTAACCACATCTCATCCAGAGGGGTACGTAACCTCTTTTCAATTGTAGCTGGGTGTCTCCTTAGTTGCCTGAGCTGTTTTCTCTCAAGGGGTAAGCACAAGGTGCCTTTTACTCGTCCTGTGGAGTGCCCTTCCAGGGCATGAGGTGTTTAATGAGGCAGGTCTATGTAGGAACAATCCCAAAATGTGGAGCTGAAAGCTTCCCATGGCATGTCACTACAAAGGGGGTGTCTCACAGTCAAAGCCAAGGTCCAGCTGTTTCTGTGGTTCCCCATCCTCATGCCTCCACAGATGATAAAGAAAGCCTTTGTTCCAGTCGCCTTCCACTTCCTCTTTTGGGTTTGCCATGGGTGGGAATCAGCTGGCTGGCTCCACACTCTCCACACTTGCTCTTTGTGTTGGAGGAGACCCATTTCTCCTTTATGCTGCCTGCAGATGGAGTCAGTTTGTCTGTGCCTTTGAGCGCTGGGCTGATGAGCTCCTGCCTTCTGCCCTTCACAGTGCCCTTCCTCTTTCCCCTTCTCATTCAGGGGGAAGAGACTACAGGGAGGAAAGGCCGGGTGAGAAGACAGTGGTTGTCCTCATGCAGCTGGGTAAATGCCAAAGCCCCCACTAATCCTCTCCCCTGGTTTTCTGCTTAGTAACATACAGCCTCTGAGGATCCAAAACTTCAGAGCAAGAGCACGCACGGGACCTCTGTATTTCTTCTTGGGAAACACATGGCCTTGAAGAGTGTGTTGGTCAGCAGATAGCACTGACTCTGTTAGATGGGTTAGAAAGAAACCAGTTAGTTATTCAGGAAAGCCTAATCAGTCTAGACCCTGTAATACATGCCTGGTGACAGTTAAGTCATTTTTCAGTCTCCAAGGTGAATTTGGGACAGAGGAGCTGGTCAACATTTCTGTCGGCAAGGATTTGTGGTATTCATATATGCTGAGAGTCCATGATGCTTACAGGAGACAATCACATCTTTGGTCTTTTTTGGTTTATGTCTTTGAGGGAGACACTAGCATGGGTGTTGGTGTGGATGGTTTCTTTTGAGAAGTAAGAGGTTATACTTCTAGCTTTCTTTACCATCACTGTCTAGCTGAAATGGTATCTGATGTAGCTTTCAGATCAAATCATTTAAAATTGACATTTGCCATTTCTTAACTTTTCATCTAGCATAAGGGAGAGTATCTGTTCAGTGAGGTGGAACAAAACAAGTAAGCATATTATAGCATCTCTCCTTTGAAAAATCTGTGAGATTTTATACATCCGAGTAAATTAAAGTTGTTTCAGTGTGATTAACGTGTGAGTTTTACACTTCATTTGTTTCCTTGGCACATAAATGACAGGGCAAAGAAAATATAATTGAAAATTAAATTAATCCCCATCATAGCGTATGTCAAGTGTCATAGCGGCTTTAACAAATAAGAGACAGAGTTGGAAAGGTGATAACTCTTCAATTAATCCAACTAATACTGTAAAGAAGCTAGGGCAGGCTTCTGGCTAGACTTCTGCACTTGTGTAAAAGAGACATATTTGCTTCTGCATTTCTTTTAGACCTGCAGGAGACTTGTGTGTCTGACAACATGTTCATTTTTCCAGCAGTGCTGGGTATGCTGAAAGAGGGTATTACCTTCCTGCAAGCCATGTCTTGCTGATATCCCCAGACCATTGCATCTACAACAGTGTCACTATTTTAAATGATAAAGCATATCTCTTGTTTCTACCCTCTCATGGTGTCGTGATGGGAAACTGAAAAATGTGGTGAGTGAGGGCTGTGTGATAGCTCTTGAAATTAACCCAGTGCCCAGAATGAACAGGCACTGAAAAGAAAGCAGTGTCTCTAATTTTATTCAATTGCCACAGTCTTACAAAAAAGTCATGGACATTTTTTTCTTGAAGCTTAGCTCCTCAGTGTATTTTTCTTAGAAAAAAATATTAACTGCTTTACAAATCATGGTCAGGATCCGGTGATGGTCAGGTCATTTTCACTATGCGGTGTTTGTACAGCTTACATGGGGACTGATGTTGTCTATGAAGGTTATGGACAACCACAAGAGGAAGAGGCAGAAACTCAGAAGAGCCTACCATGCCCTTACAGTGCTTCCCAGCTCTGGGAGAAGCAGGGAGAGGGATTTGCTCTTGCTGGGTAGCAATGAGTCTGCTGGCAGGTCACTACCTGTCCCTTAAGCTTGGCAGAATAGGCTGATACTGGATGTGAGCAGGTGGTGGCTCAACTGTGAAGCTGGGCTGTGCCCTGTCTTGGGAGATGTTTGAGAGAAGTTTAATGTGGAAGGGGTGTTTTTGTGTCATTTTGTTTTGTTTCTCTGAAAGCAATCTGTTGTGTTACAGAGATGCCACAAACTTCTCGTTCCTTTTAATGTTTAGATAAGAGTTGAAAGAGGAAATGGCCACAGAGGGACTAACCTATTGGCCTAAGATTCTACAGGAAATCTGTGGCAGAGATGGGACTAAAATCCACAGTGCTTTACTCTTCATCTTATTCCATGGCAGTCCCACATCTTTTGTTTGCTTGGCAGCTGGAAATGGTTTCCAGTTGCTTGTGAGTGTGATGTGGACTTGCACCTGATGCATTTTTCTGTGCTACAGCAGTGTTGTGGCCGAGGCTGACAAGCTCCTGCATAAACCATATATTTTTCCCCAGGATGGTGCAGTCCTTAGCCAAAGCTTTTTTTTTTGTTTGTACATCCCTTAATTGTTACAGGAACATTCTGCTGTCCTTAATCATATCCCTGGAATTTGACCTGCATTTCCTATCAGTGTTATCTAGAGCTATTTCATTTTCTAATTCCTCCAGCCTGGTTTTCCAGATGTACCTTCTGCATGCAGAAGTCACAACTGCTGTACTCCCCCTCTTTCCTCCCTCTCTCTTCATTTTTAGAACTTCGGAAGCTGCTTGTAATATATTCATATATTCTGCTTCTTTTTTCAGTTACACAGCCTTGTTCACAAGTGATCCTCGCATTGTAGTTTTTAACTCAAATTTATTACAAAGAGTAGCTAGGGGAGTAGAAGTGACTTTTCAGATATGGGAATCCAAAATGAATCTTGGGTTGTCCAGCTCTCACGGTTGCAATTTATTTATGGTGTTGTTTGTTTGTTGGGGTTTTTTTTTACTTGTTAATTATGAAATATTTGCCATTGTCAACATATTCTGTTAGCATATAATAACTACCTGATAGTTGCCCTTGAGGACAACTCTAGAAAGTCATCCAGAACCCCAGTGTGGTACTCTGGCTATGCAGTGTATGGAGATTGTTGGATGTTTCTCAGTGGGATCATCTGCTCCCCCTAGCATGCAGGAGCCACCTGTGTCCTGCCAACACAACTGATTCCTGAATTACTAGTGCTAGTGCCATGGGTATGGTTACGTACTTATGACTGGTTTTACTGGAGCGCACAAGAGCAACAGTGGGCCTGGAAGAGCCCTGTCATGCCTGCAGTGTGGTACAAATGGAGCAGTTTTGGATGTCAGGCATTAGCAGTCTGAGGAAAGATCAAGAGACAGCAAATGGACATATGCTGTAGGGATTAGTACACTGGATTACCAGTTGTTGGTTAAACTTGGATTTCTGATACTTAATTATTCCTCCAAAAAGAAGATAGAAAGTCATTCCCATCTTTCTAAGCACTGTTTTAATTCTTGTTTTTTCAAGGCAGGTGATATTTAGGTGCATAATATCAAGCACATCTGATGGTCCTTGCATGTACTATCTGTTGTCTTTACACTGCCATATTTTTCTTGAAGATACATTATTTTCAGAAGTGAACAAAAAAACATTGTGGGAATTGTTTGCACAAGACATTAATTCAATTCATAAATTGTTTTGCTGAGAATTTCTGGTCTATGTAAAAGGAACCATAGCAAAATTGTCTTGAAGTATCAACTGGAACATCGTGGCTTTTGTTGTGGAGTGCCACAGCGTGCTTGTTCCCTCTTTATCTTTCTCCAGCTCTGGTACGTAATGTGTTTCTTGTGCTTCTGGATGGAATCATGCTCTGCTGTGTTGTTCATCACCTTTAAAAACTTTCCAACTTGCTAGATAGTCCTGATAGTGTTGCAAATTTTTCAACTCCCAGCCTGAATGGGTAGGATGAGTGCTAGGGGAAAGAGTAGGTAAAAGTCACAAACATTACATAAATACATCCTTCTGACTATTATTTCTGGGATACTGGTTTATATGTTCAGTCGTAAGTTTTTAGAGGATTAGTGCACCTCATGTGGAACATTTCTGGTGGCATTGGTGAACAGGTGCTAATGAACTGCCTGTTGGGTTTAGCACTGATAAATAAATCCTCATCTGAGGGAAATTGGGAGGCAACGAGGGCTCCCTCCAAAACCCAGACCACAAACCAAGTAATTAGATTCTGCAGGTGGTCTGACCATCCTTTGCTTCCTACTCTGTGGCGGATTTGTCAGGAAGAGGAGCAGTTACCTGATGTGGTCTTAATCCATTATATACCTTAAGACATTTAAAGCCGTGAGATGAGTGAATTAAGTCTGGAGTGTATAACCTCATCCCAACTAATTATCTGATTGTTTTGGTTGAACGTCTGTTGTTATCTGTGTGGGTAGGGAAATTCAGCCTCTGAACAGAGCCACAGAGTTATGTTTTCGCATGCAAGTGGTGTTTGTTTTTGAGAAAATTTCCCCCTGCCCCAGCTCAGGCATGGCTGTTACACATCCAGTTCCAACTATGCAATGCTCAGCTATGAATTACAGGGGTACGGGACAATGGTTCTTGGTAGGACTAAAGAGCCAACCTTCTCAAGGGGAAGGGTTTGTTGCTGCAGCACCTGTCAGCATTTGCACACATCATGGCGATGAGAATGCTTTGACAGATCTGCACTCAGTTACTAGGTGAGTTATGACATTAATTTATACACTGCTGCCTCCAGTGTGTCCATTTCCTCTGCAAACCTGTTGATGATGCCCTACCTTTGACCTTCACCCCCCCTTGTGTGTTGAAAAGTTAAGTGGGCTTGGGAAGGAGGGGAAGCCCAGCGCCTGGCTGTGC
>JAAGNO010001298.1:15569-42995 GCA_033439905.1 Ceryle rudis
GTTTTGTGCCAGGTGCTAGGAGCTGGGGCCAGGCCACCACCCCCATTTCCCCTAGCACTGGTGAAGGAGGGCTGCCCCATGGCATGATGAGGTGATCTTCTCGGTGACATTCTCCCCTGTGGTGGGGCAGGATGTGGGCACTGGGGTCAGTCCCATCCCAGCCACATGCACACCTCCTCTGGCAGGGCCCAGACTGAAACCTCACTGACTTCAGTCAGAGTGTGATGCCCATGAAGGATGACTCGATTTTCTTTCTCAGCCTTCCCTGACTTGTCAGAGAACCTAGTGCCAGAGTGTCTATACTACATTGCACTTTTTATATTTTATGCAGCTCACGTCATTTGTCACTTTAAGTACCCTATGGTCTGTGGGAAGCAGAAGTCTTTCAAAGTCATCCCTATGAAGGAACTGCATGGCTGTTCATGAGACCTTATCAGAGGTCTTTGCCCTCTGATCTGAAGGGTTGGCAAATCAGAGGTCTTCTTGCCTCTACCCTGCTGACAGGCACCACTGTCCAGGGCAAAGGGTTTTTTGAACTCTTCTGCCTGCTGTGCCACTGCTGGCTGGGATCTGCACTCCTCAGACCTTAGATTTTCTCTCTCCTTGTTTGAGCTGCTGCATCGCATCACAGCTCAGGCTCACACCTGCACTTTGAGGAAGCAGATTTGAAATTAAAGTGGTTTTATTTCTTGCCTTTTTCTGACAATTATTATTTCTAAGATTTTTTTTATGCATTTCGTCATGGAAGCGTATAATGCAGGGTTCATGGACCTCGTGGAACATTTCTGGTGGAGCTGGAAAAATGACTGCGTTTTGTGTTTAGCACTGATAAACAAATTTCAGTCCAAGGGATATAGCAAGGGCTGTCTCCAAAAGCCAGACCACAAACAATATAATTAGACTCTACAGGTGGTCTGACCATCCTTTGCTTCCTGTTCTGTGGTGGATTTGTCAGGAAAAGGAGCAGTTGACTGACCTGTTCTTAATCCAGTATATACTTTAAGAACAACTAAAGCTGTGAGATGAGTGAATTAAGTCTGGAGTATATAACCTCATCTCAACTAATTATCTGATTGTTTTGGTTGAACGTCTGTTGTTATCTGTGTGGGTAGGGAAATTCAGCCTCTGAACAGAGCCACAGAGTATGTTTTCACATGCAAGTAGTATTTTCAGTGGCATGACTCTGCTACTACATATGGATGTTGTACAATCTTGTACTACTGTGTTTCACATGAGAAGGACAGCACAGTTGTTATAAGCTAAAGATTGCTTATAGGACTAAAGAGCTACTCTGAAAGGGGAACGGTTTGTTCCTGCAAGATGACCTCAATATTTATGTATGTTGTTCTGATGTTCAAGTAGGTCCATAGTATGAAGAATGTGACTGAATTTTCAGCTATGAACGCCATTTTGTATGTTCACAAAGAGTTTGACATCAGGAGTATGCTAAGTCAGCAACCCCTTGATTTATTTTAACTGGACCTAGAGAAGCCTGAGTGTGCTTCTTTCTCAAAGTGTGCTGTGTATGTTGGGAAGCGGCTGGGAATTGTGAATTGAAGCTGCTAATTTTACACAGATTTATTTTCTGAGAACTTTTTAAAAGTTGCATTATGACATGCTCAATGACGAAGAAGCTAAGTGGTCATTGAGAGCAACTTTGGTGACTGGGAGATTGGTGCCCTCAGTGAAACTAATGTGGTAGCATTGGGATGGAAGCTTGAAGAATATTCTTCATGAAATTTCTTGGAGGTAAGAAATGATGAATTAGCACTTCAACTAAAGAAATAAGCAAGTATGGAAAGCATATACTAATGCCTTTATTAAACTGGACATTTCTGAAAGTGTGAGTGGAGCTTCTGAATACATGAGAGAGCAGTTAAAAAAAATAACTTGAGCAAGGAAACTTTAGTTCTTGGCAACATACTGAGTAAATGACAAAGAATGATTAAAAGTGCTGCCATGTAGAATCAGGCTCATATGTTCTTGAATTTATTTTTTAAATAGCTTGGGTCTGTTCCCATTCAAAAGCCAAACCATTGCAGAAAATGGTGCATCTGAAACTAGTTTAAAACAGGGTTTTTTAAAAGGCCAGTTTCCATCTGCAATGGTTATTTGCTCCGTGTGCTGAAGATCTTACAAGCCGAAAGGTGCCTGTAGAATTGCACAGTGCCATTGCAGCTAAGTATTTTAAAGAAATAACTCCTGAAATGCTAACTGCATATATACAGCTATAAAAAACAATTTTGCTGCAGAAAAAAAAAAAAAAGTGGTGTATTGACAGGCATTGTATTTTGAGCTCTTTTCTTTTTTTTTTTTTTTCCAGTTGGTTCAGTGCCCCATGAAGAATCTTCACTGGTTGTTAATAAAGGGGAGGAGTTCAGGCTGAAGTGCAACGAGGATGGACCTGTGACTTGGGATTTCCAGAACTCGGACCCATTGGCAAAAGCAAGGAGTTCCAATGAGAAAGAGTGGTACACGAAAAATGCAACAGTCAGAGACATAGGCAGATACATATGCAAAAGCAAAGGGAGTATTGTCACTTCTTTTTATGTTTTTGTTAAAGGTAAATATCAATGAAGGCATTATTTTTGCTTCTCTTCCCCTTTCCCACTCCCAAAATAATAGGACAGTAAACACTGGAGGAGGGAATGAATTTGAGGTACAGTGGGAGAACAAATCTGATAGAAGAAATCTTCCCTGTCCAGTAGAAGGCAAACTCACTCCCAGCTTTGCTTGCAATGGCCTTTGTCACCAGAGCAAAGCTCTGGATGAATGTTTCTTTACATCCCTGTTTTGTGGTGAAATACACCTGAGCTCTCTTTCTAGAAGCTAGCTGAGTGACCTGAATAAGTTGTATGAGTCAGTTGTACTGAGAGGAAGCAAGCAGTATGTAGAAACGTCTTTTTAATTCCATGCCATCCATCAGTACGGAGTCATGTACAGTTTGGCCCCAAGCTCTTGATGTATTGGGGCATTTAGCTAAAGGATTTGGCTTTTTGAGGCTGCTCTCTCTCTCTCTTAAGCCAGCGGGCAGCAATGATTCCTCTGCCTCCAGGTTCTGATCTACCTTGTGACCGATCAGAAACGTCTCAGATAGAAAAAAAGTGTCTCTGCTCTGACACATTTTTGCTATCCTTTATTATCCTTCTTTGTGCAGTGTTTTTTTCAGATCTCTTCTTTTGTTGGCTCCTGATCTGTGGCTTCATCAGCTGCTCTTATGGTGACAATTTACCATGCCTGCCATTCCATTTTCCTTTCCAAGGAAGACAGTTATTTTGCTGCTTCTTCACATAGCTCTGGTGGTCTTTCTTGCCTGTTGATGGAATAAAGTCCTACAGCATCCGCTTTCTTGGAGGCAGCATTCCTTTTCCAACAAGGGTTGTCTCAAAGAGCATGCTCTGAACCCTGCCAATATTTTGAGAAGTACCACAAGGTTGTTCTTCAAGACAGGGAGATACCAGCACAGAACAGCAAAGAGTATTTTCCCAAGGGAAGATATCTGACATAGTGGCCATGCAATTTAAAGAGTGCTCCTTTAACTGCTCCTGAGTAGCCCAAAGAGCAATGCAGCTATCATGGATGTGTTTTCTTGAACTTCTTCTGGGGACTTGCTCTGAAACTGTAACTAAAGGAAATCTGGCATATATGTTAACCTATATGTGACAAACTATGTTGACTTTATCTACCATGACTGTTTTCCTGAAAGTCATGGTAACTATCACAGACAGTGGTGATCATAGAGATGTTTGGGCCTTCTGTCACATGAATGATTACTTCACCTCAGGATAGCAAACAACCCTTCCACTGAGCATGACTGCCAAAGCATCAGAGAAGTTGTGTGGCCCTCATGCAACATGCTGTTAATTTCTTTGTCTTCATTGTGTGAAAAATGTGCAAGCTTTACTTTGACACATTCCTGGCAGTAAAATAAATATGTTTAGGAGATTTGCCATCATGGCTTAATGACATCTTACATTACCTTGTAGATGCTACCATGAGCTCAGCTGTTTGTGGGGTTACCACAAGCGCCCCATACACTTTCTATTTGTGAAGCTGAAAATGAAGAGAGAACAGGACCAAGAATTTTGATCCTGAGCAGCCCCAAGAAGCACATAAAATGGTTACAGCTAGTTGTTTCTTACATCCATTCGGATCTTCTAAAACCAGTTTTTCTATGCTTCTGTAACCAAGGATGACACAGCATTGACAACCTGTAGGTGCTTAACCTCTTTCACCTTTCTGCTTTGGCAGAAAGTGCCTGTATTATGTCTATGGAAGGAGTTTGTGTCCCTATCCAAGCAATTTTAGTAAAGATCAAACTAGTTCAGACATCTACATAAGAGAGAAAAATCTCTTGATTTTGATCTCAAGTCTTTGGAGATGAAACCAATGATAAGCACCATCAAATCTTGTGTTGGAAACTTGATGTATGCTCAGAAAGAAAGTGCTACCCAAGATATATCTGGGGTGGGAATCTGTGGAGAGAAGAACATGACCATGAGCAGCCTTGTTTGTGCCTGGATTCCCTACAGCAAATCCTTTATGTCCTCTCACCATGATGTCTCCCTTCCAGAGGGGGATGGAAGATGGGAGGAAAGCACCTCAACAATTCTGCTCACCCTGTCCAAGGCCTTCCCTGCAATGTCAGCTGTTATGGAAACAGGTCCTTGTTCATTTCTTCTCTCTCTCTCTTTTTTTTTTTTTTTTTTCCCCTGGGGAGCCATAATTATCTTGTCTCTGTCCATACTGGAGAAAAAGTGGACTGAAAGGAAATGAATCAGTTAAGTAAGTCTCCGTTAACAGGGACATTTAGATGAGCTCTTCTAGCCCATGCCTCTCCAGCTCAGGAGTTACAGCAATTCGTAGCATTTCTCTTAGTATCTCTGTGTGCAAATTTCACACTTCGGTTCTGTTCAAACATGCTTTATTTTTTCATTTGTTAGTAGTCTCTATCCTCTAGTTCTAGACTTATGCTTCAAAGCTTTTAGGTTTTTTTTGGGGGGGGGTGCTTCTTGGGCGGCACTATCAAATGAGATTAAATCTACACCCTTGGTTTAAACTAAAAACTGGCCAATAACTTCTCTGTTCGGTGATAAGAACGCTTTGACTTAGCATTAATTGCTTACATAAATGTCTTATGCTTCAGTTTCAGCCTGGTACTTCTTGTCTTAAACCAAATGCTCATTCTCCATCATCTTAATTCTCAGTCTTCCTTGTTAGATCATGGTTAGGTATCTCTCATCATTCAAGCTGTGCAAAGCGAGTTTGCAAAAAAGAAAGGAAATGTTTATCTCTTTTTCTACATTTCTAATTCATACTACTTTGTAGGGAGGACTGATGGGAGGTGAAATAAGCTTTTAGAGTGTTCTTCACCACACCATCCTTTATTTTTGTGTATGATATTAATAGCCAGGTTCTTAGCATTTCAAGGTCACCTATCATGGGCTTCAACTTTGTTTCTAAAAGTGTTTAAAGTACTGTGTGTTTCTGTGCTGCATTTGGACAAGATTAAATACTATAGAAAAGTTACCTTTAGAAAGATTATGTGATGATTTTTCAATCAGATATGCTGTTTATATGCCCAGTTTTCTTCTGAGGAGGCTAAAAATAACCCCTATTTTCAGGGAGGAGGGAGAGAGAGAAGTAGTTTGGTGCTTCCTCTGGTAGCAATGTGTGTTGATTTAGATTATACATTTTACAGAAGTGAAACCATCATTTAGGTGCTTTTCAACTTCCATTTGCTCATAAATTTCTTCAAAATCCTCCTGTGGGCATGAAACCTTGCAGCTTTGTCACTAGCTAAAAGCAAATTACTTTTAATCATCTGTGAAAATCTGTTTACTGTTGTTGGGGGTGGAAGTTTTGGAGCTAAACAAGGCAAAACCCCTCAATTCCATCTCCAAAAAAAAAGCAGTAAGATTGTTTTTAGTGCAGATGATTCTTTACTGTGTCTAGTGTTGAATGCTACTGCACATCTCCTCTTGTGATGCTCTTTTAGGACAAAATTTAATGTCTCCTGGTAAACATGAATTGGGCAATACTTGGTTTTATTGGCTGAATGTAAAACTTTCTTTGATATAAGTGCTCAACTGCAGAGTTAGGGTCTTCAGAAGTTCCCTGTGCAATGTCAGCTTCTTCAACAGGTCTTTTTGTTTCTTCACAGATCCGAACGTGCTCTTCCTTGTTGATTCTCTGATTTATGGAAAAGAGGACAGTGACATCTTGCTAGTGTGCCCGCTAACAGATCCAGACGTTTCAAATTTCACGCTGAGAAAATGTGATGGCAAACGTCTCCCCAGAAATATGACGTTCATTCCCAATCCCCAGAAAGGCATTGTTATAAAGAACGTACAGAGGTCATTTAAGGGCTGCTACCAGTGCTTGGCCAAGCACAATGGAGTTGAGAAAATATCGGAGAACATTTTCCTGAACGTGAGGCCAGGTAACACAGGATTTTTGCCTTCTTGTAGAGCAGATGATTTTACCCTTCACCTCCCTGTTGATGATGCCCTACCTTTGACCTTCACCCCCCCTTGTGTGTTGAAAAGTTAAGTGGGCTTGGGAAGGAGGAGAAGCCCAGCGCCTGGCTGTGCAGGACATGACAGGCTGGTTTTGTCTGGGTGGTTCAGAGCCTACAGTTGCCCCGTGTGTCATTAATCTGCTGTATGAATACCCATGAGAGAAGTGGAGGGAGCGATTCATCAAGGCAGGCTGGCTCGGCATTTCCTCAGGGGCAAGTAAATGAGTTTGTTCTCCATGCAGCTCTGTGGCTCTTTGAATGAAGTAACCCCTCAGCGCAGCTGAGGACGTGTCTCTGCTAAGGCGCGTGTGCGATGCCAGTGTTGCAGTAGGGCGTGGGGAGCGAGCAGACCCTGTCCGTGCACACGCGTAGGTCGTGCACTGGGAGTTTCTGTTGTCTGCCAGGGTGTCATGGTTTAGGGTCAGGGTGGCCCCTTAGACCAATAACAGGTGCTCTCTGTTAACTCCCCTCCCTCCCCAAAGGGGAAGAGAAAGGAAACTAGAACAGGTTTAATGAAAATAATAATAAAAATGGAATATATACAAATATATACAAAACCAGTATCGAAAACAACCCCCCTGGTGGTAATTACATCACTGTCACTGATGCTGTGGAGCAGGCACTGGGGAAGTCCCAGACTGGGCCCTGCAGCAGACAGGAGCTGTGTTCAGGAGCTGGATTCTGGTACCAGATTCAGGAACACACCNNNCAGGGGCTGCGTTGGTTGGCTTTGTGCTCTCAGAGGCATCCGGCCATCAGCGATGCCACTGCAGCAGTGCTGCCCAGGCCACTGGTGGAGGAGGGGTGCCCGGCTTGGGCCAGCGAGTTGGTGTGCTTCATCCCCCCGCTGCCTGTTTTGTGCCAGGTGCTAGGAGCTGGGGCCAGGCCACCACCCCCATTTCCCCTAGCACTGGTGAAGGAGGGCTGCCCTGTGGTGTGATGAGGGGACCCGTTGTTGTTTGCTCCACAGTGGGGGCTGTGTGACCTGCCCAGGGCTGTGTGACCTGCTCGGTACACTTCTCCTCTGTGGTGAGGCAGGGCGTGGGCAGTCCCAGCCATCTCGAGTGTGCAGTTTGCTCTGTCAAATTGAAGAAGTCTTTTTTCCTGGTGATTTGGAAACTCTGATATAGTGAATTTTAATGATGGCTAAATTTCAATTAATGAAAAGAGAACCACACTTTAATCTGTATAAGCATCTCTGCCATTCTCCTTTGACAACAAAAATCAAGTCTAGTCTTTATGTCTCTCTTGTTTAACAAGTTTGGTTTTTTTCCTCAGTTTTTTCAGTGGTGGCCAAGAGAGAAAGCAGTTGATTGACATAATTGACATTTCTCTGACATGGGAGAGTGAAAGTTGTAGTATTGGACTATTTTTAAATTTTTTTTTTGGTTTATTTTTAATGGAGTAGAAGTCTGTACTTGCTCAGTACTGCAGTGACTTCATATGGGAGGCTGCTGATCTGACATCCATTGCTAGTGGCCCACTGATGGTGGGCAGCTGTATGTGGCCAGTGGGACCTGGGCAGTCTGCCTGTGTTCTCTGCCTGGGGCAAAGCGAGCAGTAAGTGGAAGCATCTGCTGGAGGCCATCAGCAGCAAAGCAGCATTGTCACCTCAGTGTTATAATCACTGTGCTGTGGTGTTTAGTCCTCACCCAGTTCACCAGGTAAAACTCCCATTGTGTCCTTGGCCAAAGATTCAAGTGTGTTGGAGACCCTTTGCTGGGCAATGTTTTTGTAATCATACAAATGATTTTGTAATCAAACAGTCCCAAGCCTGAGCTTTTCATGCGGAAAGACAGAAGAGGCATCCATGAACCGAGGAGCCGTTCAGGCACACTGAGACATACATCAACCCTGCTATATCGAAGTCAAAACAATGAGAGGCTTTATGGCCTTACAGCTTTTTTTTGATTGTCCATAGATGTTTCTGGCAGATGAGAACCACAGCACGCCTTCTGCACTGGCTTCCTCCTGTCTTTTGGTACTACTGAGTGCCAGGGGAGATATTTATGTGAGCTTTATATCTGAAGAGAGCAAATATGTTTCTTTGTTCTCTTCCATAGCTGCTTACAGCCGCAAAAGGAGAACATGATTGTTAATATATGAATATGGCTGAAAAGCCTGGTGTTTTCCTAAGTTTCATATAATTTACCTAAGGTAACTACAAAGCTTGTGTGAGAGGCAGGAAGAGAGTCTGGAAGACCTTATCTGATATATGTTGCATTCACAGTTTGAAAGTGAGTCTTCCTGCATAAAAGCCCTAGTGGGAAATTCACTGGAGTCTTATAAATGAGGAAAATTTGAAGAAGGGATGAAGAAAACAGAAAAACAAACTGTGGAGGGAACAGAGGAAGAGCTGAAGAGCTTTGCAGACATGAGACATGTAGTCCTCAGATATACTTGACTGCTGATAAAAGACACTTCAAAGCACAACAGGGGTACAGCTAGTCTCATAGCTACTTGTAACCACCTACCTCTTGGGTGATGAACTTGTCCGTGATCTTGGCTCCAGCGACCTCTGAATCATCACCGTGAGCAGAAATTGTGATGCTTTCAGGGGTGGATGTGCTGAAGTCCTTGAGGTGTACCTGTCCTTCCTAGGCTGTCCATCAGGGGCTTTTCAGGGACCTGTCAGACAGTAATTTGTGTCCACTGTAGTATTTTGTAATTAAAAGCTGCAAGTTAATACTAGGCTGTGGTTCTCCTGTGACTGATCCTCACTGTATTTTCAATTCCAGAGTGCAACTTTTCAATCACTCTTAGAGAATGAGTTGCCTCATTGATGGTTCAGCATTAAGTTTCTTCATGCAAGCTGCTACGCTCTTAACAAGTATTATCTAACTTTAAGAGTAATTTGAAGGGAAATTGAAGCAGAATTATGTTTGTAGTAAAAGAACAACTGTGTAATGTATTAAAGAAATTTGAATTCCTCTTGGAGGCCTGAGATTTTATTGGAAAGTTAATGACTGTTGATTTTTATCCCCCCTAGAAGCTGATGAAAAGTAACAGACTTCTAAATTATTTTCCAGTTCACAAAACTCTTCCCATCATCACCTTATCCAAAAGCTATGAGCTTCTCAAAGAAGGGGAGAAATTTGAAGTTACATGCATAATCACAGATGTGGATAGCAGCGTGCAAGCTAGATGGATTTTTCACAAAAGTGGGGTGAGTTCCTTTAATTGTATGATGTACACCTCAGCACAATACACAGACTCTCTGTAGACATTCACAGGCTTGTCTTGGATACTTGATGCTATATCGGTTTGGATTTGTCACATTTCCAAAGGTCCTGCATCCCACAGACTTGTGAGGGCCATCAACAACTCTCCTGTGTCCATGTGGATGGCAGGGAGGAAAAGCATCTGCACAGGCTTCTCTTCCCAGAAAGGAATTAAAATTAGGTTCTTCAATGTGAAGTTTAGGTGACCTCTGTTGGGCTGCCTAAATAGGGAAGCATGGAGTGCCTACACATGACATTGCAATCAATGGGAGCTGCAAATATCAACACACGGACTGCAAATTACATATTCTAGTCGTTATCATTAACAGTAAAATACCTGCTAATTAGCATGGGATTGTGTGTGACAGGAATAGTAGTAAGCATTTGCAGGAATGATTAATTCATTTAAATTACATGGTGTGCCTCACTAACTGGGAAGGTTCTGAAAAATGAACTGTTGAACTGGCTTCTGTGTGTAGTGATAGATGAAGTTACTGCCTGGCATCACCAAATTAAATTATTGGCAGGCTAAATGCTCCAGGAGAGTTCCTTACCAGCAGCACAGCTATTTGGCAGATGAGGGGCAGAGAGAGTCCTTTCCCTGGTCAGACAGTCTGTTGTCAGCTCTGCCTTTGAAACGATCAGCAGGCACTGGGTTGTTTTTAAAAGATCCTCCTTAGTCTGCTGGGTATACGCTGATATTTAAATTAATTAAAAGCCCTTGTGAAGACCTGTTAGTAACTCCGTCTGAATACACTCCCATGCTAATTGACTGGTCTTTTACTGCTAGCAGTAGTGACCAGAATACGTAATTCGAAGTCCATGAGTGTATAGAAAAAAAAAGTTTTCTGTGATCCTGTGATGTTTGGATAAATCACATCTCCTCAGGCAGATAGCAAACGGGAGGCCCTTTCCCTGGGGCTGGGCATGCCACGCTTAGCTAATCTGCTGGCTCTGAACAGAGCTGCTCTCTGTGCTAAGTGCTTGCTGCTCCAGAAATCCCACCTCACTGCTCCAAAGGCTGAGTAGGTCTAAATGACATGCAGGCAGCGCGGGACACGCAGATGGGGCTTTTGGTCCTGTGCCAAGGTCATCTGCAACTTCTTCAGCTGAGAACTTAATTTCTTCTCTTGTTCCCCTCCCTTTTCTTACAGTGTGATGAAATTGGGGCCTTCACTTAAGTTATTTTGCTTTATTACTTTTAATTTTTTGAGTAAAAGCCATACGGAAAATATTTTTGATGAAATAAGTTTGACCTTTCTGTCCTTTCTGGTAAATATCAGGAAATGCTCTATTTTAAATATTAACTAAAAAACTAAATTTTATGCTGAAACAGAATACATAATATTAATGTTGAAATAGAGGCAGAATTACATTTTGTGCTGAATAGGTGAGAGAACACCTAAAAAACCACTTTTTCCTTGTCTAGCTGAAGTTACCACCGCTTTTGAAAGTTAGGAGACTTGTTATTAGCAAGCACATCCATAAAAACAAACTTCTATTTGTGATATTATAGCTGAGAAGGAATCAAAATTGCATTGAGAAAATTAAATTTATCTAGCAGCTCTTGGAACCTCCAAGAATTGAAATCATTCTACTAGAAAATCATAACAAGTCCAAGTCTGCATTTGGATTAATCAATGTAAATTTTCCAGTCTTTCCAACCACACCAAGCATTTTAACAGAAACTGAAGTCAACACCTCAAAGCATTTATTTTTTCCTATGCATACATAGGCACAGAGTCATGATATACTTCATGCTTTCAAAAGAGAATTAAGTTTACAGCTGCCTTTAAGATGAATAAATCTAGATTGCTATGTTCCAAAAATCAGGGTGGGTACCAGAAGAGGGATGCCTGCTGCCAGCAGGTCTCTGTAGTATGTCTGCAGTCAGGAGATGCCACAGACTCAGGGCATAAAGCAGCCCAGTTTAAAATGAAGCTGTAGCACCTGAAATTCTCTCTTGTCATTCACTTGGAAGCACTGCAACCATTAGAGAATTCAGTGATTTTTAGGTACCACTTGGCTGCTAAACCACACTTCAGAGTTGCAGTGACTTTTTACAGTATGTGCTGCTTCTGAGCATTAGGAAAGTTGAGACCCAGGGGTCATTTTCCATCAAGCCCTACAGCTAGAAGCATTGTCAGTGCAAATAAAACCTTCTGTTGGCTCCTCACCTTCATCAGCATTATAAATTTAGCCAGAGTGAGCTAGGTCTGACCCTGGGGACAACACCCTTTTCATTTCACAGGCATGCACACACACATACATGCCGAAGAAGAAAGAGGAGGGGATAGGACCTAGGAGAGGACATTATCTCCGATAGACAACTGATCACACATTTGTTTTGCACGGAGAAATTCTAGTGACAGGTTTGTCATGCTGGCTTATTATTCCAGTTTAAAGTTATGAATATTAATATAGCAAAGTTATAATTACTTCTATTTTTAATTTATCTAGGAAAGACGCTGCATACACAGTGTTTTAGATGTTAATTGTTTTTTACCGACAGATTGTTACAACCAAAAGCAGAAATTTGGGTGATTATGGATACGAAATGAAATTAACATTGAACATCCGTTCAGTGGGAGTTAATGATTCTGGAGAATTCACATGCCAAGCAGAAAACTCTTTTGGAAAAACCAATGCCACAGTAACCTTGAAAGCACTAGGTAAATAGTTCTTGTTGAAATCTTAATGTTTCTAAGAAGGGGAGATGGAAAGTGAGAACACTGGGGAGCCTTCCCTTCCATCTCTCTCCCCAAACCTCAGTGAGTGAAGTTGCTTTATTAAAAGGTTACTGCTGACTGGTATCATATGGGATGGCTCAGGAAGTGTTGTGGTATGTATGACTACTTTAATTTCTGTAACTCTTTGCATGTTATTGGAATGCAATATTAGAACAACCACCCAACAGTGATTCCATCTCTCTGGTTTGTCTCATTCTTCCTCTCTTAATTTTAAATTTAAACCAGTCTTAACAAAGCAAGTAATTTACCTCCGCCTGGTACTATCCCTATGCTTAAGTAATTTGGCAGCACAAGCACAAGCTGTATATTTAATACCTGCCTTCTGAGCATGGGAAATTTCACTGACATCGGCATGTCAGAATTTTTTACGTAGTAGCTATATATGTACCTCTATTCAAAATAATGCCTGGAGTGTGCATAGACAGCCTGAAATTGTTCTGGAGCTCACCCCTGTGGTAAACCCGCTATGCATCACTTCCACAGGTTTTAGATTGTGTCCCTTAATGGTGAGTGAACTCCCTCCCTCTTCTTGTTTAATAACAGACTCATTTAGAGTCTGCTATATATTAATTTGGGTGACACACAGTGCCTTTTGCCAAAGCTGCTGAAACCTGCTAATTTGCTAAATTAAGAACAATTAAGGACACGTTGGTATACTTAATAAGATCGTTCTGAAGAACTTTGCTTTCCTTGGTAACTTAAAGAAAACAGAAGTGTTTGACCTGTGTGGGTTAGATCTTCATCAGAATGGCAGAAGTTTGAGTCCCTTTAACCTTACTCCGACATTTGAGGGGTCATGGCTCATAATGATGAGGATGTTTTCCTCATTTTGTTACAGGAGAGACTAAATTCATATGTAAAAGAGTGAAAAAGTGTTAAATATGAAAAAAAAAAATCTTTTCCCCAAGGGGAACAATATGAAAGCTTTTATTATAAGAGCAGGGAAGTTCTTAACTACAGAAATTCTTAGGACTACTATGTATGCAAATGTGGCTTTAAAAAGGATTGATGTTGGAAAGTCTAGGGACTAAAATAAAACATGGCATTATTATAAGTAGAACATAAAGTAACGAGTTTGTATTTAGTAGAATGTAAAGTTTGTATTTCACAAAAATGCTGGAGAAAATCTTGAATCTTTTCTTTTTGAGAAAAATGCTTTCTCTCCCCACTGTCTCAAAAAGGATACCTTTCACCATTGTCACACTGACTATATTTATCTGAACTGTGCCAGCTCCCAGGATCCTGAGAAGAGGTATAGGAAGTGTGTTGAAGAGATCCTGGGATTGTATAAGATCCTAAATAGCCGTGCCTTTAATGTTAGCCAGAAGGTTTACGAGAAATAATAAAAATATTTTTTATGAAATTTCCCAATTACTTTTTCTTATGGTTAATTTATCTAACTGTAAAAGTTTCTAGAATGGTGTTTTAGGGACTGATAGCACAATCATAAAATTTTATTTTCAGGCTCCTAGGTCCCATTTTAAATCTATGTTGCACAGGGGATCCTGTGTTTATGCAGAAAATAGAAAAAAGCTCTGCAAAGGAGCTAAAAATCTTCAGTTTCCAGATATAAAATCTTTTTCTGTTTTCTAGTGGTGGAGAGCATTTTAGAGCATACTTGCCTGCTGTGAGTTTACTTTATCTTTTCTTCTCCAAAGCATCTGTCAAGTGCTCTGGCAGCTCCATATGCTTTCTCCAAGCCCCGCTGGCTCTGGTTTTCCTGAGCTCAGGTGCCCAGCTGGCCACAGCAGTTTAACTACTAGAAAGTGGGAAGAAGCAGGGATCCAAGATTGGCTTTTGGTCTAAATTTAAGCTCTCTCACTAAATGTGTTTCCTTGTAATTGCAATCTGACTGTCAAACTGCTAATTCCCATCTGAATTTTTGTAATAGAACTGAAAAAAAAAAGTCTTTTCAAAGTGAATAATCCTGAAGCTGATGAGTTTATTAATGCAATTAAACCCACTAAAGTAAGTATGCTGCTTTATAAGAGATTAAGACCCAGTAGTAGATGAACAGAAATGCCTTAGTTTAAGACATTTTGCATCCAGGCCTGTGGACTTAGCACATTTTTCTCTAGTTACAGTTTTTAATAGCTTCATTTGTAATGTAATTCCTAATTATATTTGACAAGGAAGCCTTAAGTACTCCAGTATATTGTCATAAATTATCAATTTTTCTTGTTTTTTTCTTAGTGTTTCTTTCATACTAGACAGCAACTCTGGTTTTGGGAAAAATATAAATATTTAAGTAGAATAAAACATGTGCTTGCATTTTTCCAAAAGCAAATAGCAGATATTTATCACCAGAAGATGGAATTCTTTCTGCTAAGGCAGTGCTTTCAGTCCTGTGCCTCATTGCTATATATAGCTTGTGGTGTTGGTTTTGGCAGGTGAGGGTTCAAGTTCTGCTTTGTAGATGAGGTTTTCTGTTTGACAGTTGGATATTCAATCACTGATCCTGAAGTAGTCTAAGTGTGGCCAGAGTACTGACAATCTTATAAATGGCTCTGAAATCGGTTTTCTTCTTTTCTTACATCCATCAGCTAAAGGATTTGTCCGTTTGTTTGCAACAATGAATACCACAATAGATATAAATGCAGGACAAAATGGGAATTTAACAGTTGAATATGAGGCATATCCAAAACCGAAGGAAGAAGTCTGGATGTACATGAACGAAACTTTACAGAATTCATCAGACCATTATGTCAAGTTCAAGACTGTGGGCAATAACAGGTAATGTGAATGTCTGTCAATACTATACATTTCATTTTGGAACAGTAACTGCTGCAAAGTCTGCTAACCTAGATTTGGAATAGCCTTGTGCTAACCACACCATCTGAGGACCAGTGTGCCACATACTCACAACTCACCTACAAGATGCCATTCCTGCCCAATGAGCAAAAAAAAGAATTTAAAGTTGGTTGTGTGTGGAGACTCCCTCCACTAACACAGCAGAGCCCGGTGCTCTGGACAAAAGCTTATGCTTTCATTTCTGCCGTGCACTGTTCTCTTCTGACCCCTGGTCCTCCAAAAATCCAGTGAAGCATTTGTGGTCTGGGTTGTGTATCTGGGTTCTGTCCTCAGCGAGAAAAGGAGCAGGCAGTTGTGCGTGCACAGAGTCGGAGCCTGGTGGTGACCTGTCACCTGGGCACACATCTGGGTATTATAAGTGACAAAACACTGGATGCTGTAGTGCAAGAGGAGTACATACAAGATAAAAGAGTGTCTGCATGGACAGTGTCTGCCAGAGAAGGCAGCCTGCTAAGAATTCACTCCTTAGCCTCCATGCAGCAATTGCCTGTTCACTGCAGGATGTGTCAGTAATGTTTAATTTTTTTCTTTACAGTTATACAAGTGAACTTCACCTTACTCGATTAAAAGGAACAGAAGGAGGCATTTACACATTTTTTGTGTCCAATTCTGATGCCAGCTCTTCTGTAACATTTAATGTCTATGTGAAAAGTAAGTAAAGTGAACAGTCTGAAATATTTCATTATCACAGTCATTGTATTTTATACAACATAATGTATGCACAAGATGTCACAGTGTGGTTCAGCATATGAGAGGCTTTCTGAAGTGGAGTACATGCTGGAAAACTATTTAAATGTCAGGATATAAAAGTGCAGAGTACTTACACAAATCCACCTACTATCCTCCATGACCTTACATTCTAATGAACATATTCCAGAGGTTACCAGAGAGCAGCTAGATAGTTTATACCGGAAAAAACCCTGTAGCACCTGCAAACATGATCTCAAAAATAAGCATGTACCATAAACCTTTGATAATTTGAGGTGGAGCAGGATATACAGGGATTATAATTTGCATTTTTGGCAGCTAAATTAAGATGTTAATTGTATTTAATTTGTTTGAGCTGGATGCAGAGTTTGAAAGCCTCTCAGGAGAATTATTCACTTATGCCCTTTGGCATGTAAATACTTCTGTATGATAATATAGATCACCATTGTTTTAGAGAAATCTGCTTAGCTTTACAAATGTGTATGCTGTCATCTTTGGGACATGCTTGTTAAAGAAAGAGCATTGGTCTAATTTCTGAACTAAGACAAGGTAGACAATGATGCCTTCAAGCCCAGCAAGTGGAACTGTATATAAAATGAGGGAATGTGCTGCAAATACAGTTCTTTGTTGCTGCTATGCTTTAGCAGCCATGTGTCCTTCTCCAGACATAGGTTTATGAAGAGAACTGTTTAGACTTCCCCAAATGCACAAAATCCTAGATATTAGTTTCTGATCTTTTCTCAATTATCACTGAAGGTCAGCATTTGTAGTATTACTATTAGCAATGCCAGAGTTTGGGTCTAGAAATGTCACTTGGGCTCCTTTCAGAACATGGCATTTCTTCCTTCATCTGTTAATGCTGTAATTTATATTCTTGTCCCTTTTCCATTTCTGGCTGTGATTTCTGAGGAGAGGCCACTGACGACCTTTGCCTCCGTGGATGAGTGGGGGTTACAGTCACAAGGGATAATTCTTCTATTTTACTCATTAGCAGAGCAAAGAGACAGAAGTTTAATTTCTGGGAAAGAATAGCAGAAATTGCAGTTTGCCTGTGGAACTATCAGTTCACACGAGGCTGGATGGTATTTTCTCCCTTGCAGCATCGTCTGTGCGCCTGGACCGAGGGGCTGTTCATGGTCATCCCATTTTTCCCAGGTGCTGCAGGCTGCTTGGAAGCAGTCTGAACACAAGGACTACAAAAACAACCAACCCACAGTTGTGTTATCATCAGGTGTCAATTCTCTTTGCAGAGCCCTGTGTTGCTGCTTTTGAGGAACATGTTGCTTGATAAAAGTTGAAAACCTCTGCAGATCATGGTTAGGAAACGAGACTAGGAAGGGCATGGTGAAACAGGATGGCCAATGAAAGAGCATAGGCAGTTCAGTTCTGAATGGCTTGTCTATACAACCAGCAGTATTCGAGTTGTCTTCCTTCTTATTTCAACTTCTGGTATTGAAGGTAGTAAGATCTTGAAGTGCAATGAGGACATTTAAGCATTCTCACAGAGCTCATGTTGCTATGCACTGTGGCCCTGGGTGGACTGCAGCCATTGCTGGTCAGATGGATTTGACACACAATTCTTGTGGCATTTTGACTAAGCTCCTGCAAATATTTTTTTCATTTTGAAAAGAGGAGATTAAATAGATTGATCCTTCTAAGGGTTCATTTTTAAGAAAAATAACCTCTTTTCAGTGGCTTATAAAATGCTCATCATTTAGGTATAAAACACAAACTGCACAACACCATACCATGTTATTTGACATAGCAGAGTAACTGCCAAAGGTGAGTTATGTGTGGGTGGGTCAGATCCTGATCTAATGGTGCATCCTGACCCAGCATTGCTGTCAGCAGGATTTTCGCATAAATTGCTGAGATGTAGCTTGTGATGTTTACACGTCTGGCTTGGGCGAGTAATCAGCAGAAAGTAATCAAACAGGTAAAACAGGATTCATAATCAGGAGAATGTCTGCACATAAACAAAAACTGATGCTGAAGTGTTTGCTGAAAGCTGTGAAAAACCCAGTGCAGAAATATACTTGCATTGGATTTAAACACATTTAGCAGTTGCATATGCTAATCTTAAACAATAATAAATTGCTTTAAGAAAAATAATGTAGTAACTCATAGTAAATGTGACATGAAGTAAGGAAGGAAGGAGCTCTGAAATTAAGAGCCAGAAAAAAAATTACAACTTGATAAGCAGCACGCTAAACTGAGTTACAATTGAGAAGAGGAAGCTGAGGGGAGAATTTATTACTATGTACTAGTACATAAAAGGTGGCTACCAAGAAGATGGAAACTCTCTTTTTACAAGGAGTCACATGGAAAAGAAAAGGGATAATCAGTACAAGTTACTCCTGGGGAGATTCTGATTGGACTCCAGAAGAAAATTTTTCACCATGAGAACAATTAGACATTGGAATAATCTCCCAAGGGAAGTGGCGGATTCTCCTACACTGGATAGTTTTAAGACTCAGCTTGACAGGGTGCTGGGCCATCTCATTTAAACTATATATTTATATATATAGTTTACCTTAAAAGGTTGGACTAAATGATCCTTGAGGTCCCTTCCAGCCTGGTGTTCTGTGATTCTGTGAAATTGTAGAAATCTCCAGAGTGGGAATGTACAATGCGTCTAGCAGTTAGGAGAGGAATCTTCCAACTAGTATCTGAGTTTAATGCAAAATAATATCTGGGTTTAATTATAATTATCAAAATATTATCTATGCATTTGGGGCTCATGCTGCAAAGAGAAAACTGGTCATGGTATTATAGATGAGGTGAAGCAGGCTCAGCAGTTTTCCTGTCCATTGAGTCCAAAGCAGTGAACAACAAAGGACTCTCCATGATATTATAAAAAGACTTACTCCAATCCAGAAAATTTATCTCCAGGACAAAAGCCCTCTGTCTTTGACTGTGATGACAGACAATACCTGTTAAGTGTTACTTTTTAGACATTTACTTTGCTAATGATGAATAAAAGGAAATCAGTAATAGAAAACTATTAAATGCACAGCATTATTATACAGAGCATTTAATTAAAACAGGAGTGACCTCTTAAAAATCATCTTTGACACATTCAGAATCAACATTAATAAAAGCTAAAAAGCAGTCAATAAACTTAGCAAAATTAAAAGTTGAAGACATCTATTGACTGATTGGAAGGCAATATGCATATATGCCAAGCAATGTAATGAAATAGTAAATATTTAAAGGGTTAAAGCCAAGACAGTAAGCAAAGTCTAGTCATTAAGAGCCTGTGTGATGCCAGGGGTAATTAGGCAGTGAAAGTCATAAAATCTAGCACAAGAAAATCTCTTAAAAAGAAGATGCTTGGTGACAGCTTAACATATGCTTGTGAAAGCCAGTCCATCTTTGCTCCAGCATCGCCTGGAGCACCTACACTGGCGGGTGAGGAAGATGCTCTGACTGCCAGAAAGGGGTGCAGGTGCTGGGACACGTGTGTGACCTGGGCTAGCAAACAGCACAGCCTGGGGTGATGGCAGTAGCAGCTGCATCCATCCCCTTGGGTATCAGCTGTGCAGGGGCTCTTTGCTGCCACAAGTGAAATGCATCTCTTAATTTCTCTAAGCCAGGGAGGCTTGGGAGCCCTCTGTGCTGGTGAGGAGAGGCTGATCACACTAATCACCACATCAAAACACTTCACCAGACCCATCATTGGTAGGGCTGTTCTCCAGAGGCTGCTGCAGCTCAGCTACCCATGGCACCACAGAATCCCTTTAGGGGTTGGAAGTGACCTCAAAAAATCATGTAGTCCGACCCCCCTGCCAGAGCAGAATCAGCTAGATTAGGTCACACAGGAACGAGTCCAGGTGGGTTTTGAATGTCTCCAGAGAAGGAGACTCCACAGCCTCCCTTGGCAGCTTGTTCCAGTGCTCTGTCACCCTCACCATGAAAAAGTTTCTCCTTATGTTTACATGGAACCTCCTATGTTCCAGCTTGAACCTGTTGCCCCTTGTCCTATTATTGGATGTCACTGAGAACAGCCTGGCTCCATCCTCCAGACACTCACCTTTTACCTATTTATAAACAGTCAGTCTCCTCCCAGATAGAGACCCAGCTCCCTCAGCCTTTCCTCATAAGGGAGATGTTCTACTCCCTTATGAATCTCTGTGGCTCTGTGCTGAACTCTTTCAAGCACGGCTGAACCATTCTGCCCAGGCTGCTGGAGGTGTTAACACTGCATGGGCCTTCTCTCTCTGCTGCTGCAGGATCAGTCCACATGGACTCACAGCCATGTAGGCTTTTATTGCACTAGGTTTTTACAGCAGAAAAAGACTGACTAATGTGGTCATTTTTCCTTCTCTCACTCAAAGTCAGGAGGTGGTAAATGCAGCTCAACTCAGTACAATGTTTTTTCCAGGGCTTAATGTTCATACTCTTCTTTCATACTCTTCTCTCATTGCTTGAATTATATTGTGTTGTAACATTTCCTAAAACATAGCATCTATCTAAACAAATTGCACATGGGTAGTAGATTAGCTAATTACAATTTCACATTTTGATAGGAGTTTTGGAAATCCGAATTATGTGTATTCCACAAGCGCTGAGGCTGAGTGAGGTGCTGTGCACTCTCAAAAAGTTCCTCATCAAATGAGTAATGATGAAAATCCATCTCAAACATTTTGCAGCAATGTTTGGTTCTTGGTGGTTTACATAAAACACAACATGCGGATTTAGAAATGAAAGAACATTTGGTTCCTTGTAACATGAGTCATGATGAGATGCTATGTGATTGAGAATATACGTGTGCTTTACTGCCTCTAATCAGCAAGTAGAATATTCATTAAAAACTAACACTGTGTAGTCTTTGTACATGGTTTTGTTTTTTTTTTTTTTTCTGAAATAAATCTGCATTTTCCCATTGTAGTCTATACAGTTTCACTACTTTCTAGAATATTAGAAGTTCATCTTAAGTTGTATTAACTGATGATGGACTCTTGTACCTGTCAGGTGAGCACCATCATTGCAATATAGTCTTCTTTTTCCATTAGCTTCATTTTGGGTGATTCTGCAGGAAAGCTAAAGGGTAATTACAGGCAATAAGGCCTCTAATCCAGGTTTCACTAAGAAAAACTTTATATTGCTGCATTGGTAGTGCCCTTGGCTGAAGCCTATGACATTGGACTAATGACTGTAAAGTCTGTCTGATTGCTCTTGATTTCTGCCATACTTGAAACAGCAGCTTCTGAACCCACTACAGGACTAGCTCTGGTGCAGGATGTGGCAGGAGGCATTGGTTACTTGGATTACTTTCTAAGCTACCAGAACAATCATGAATTATTGTTTGGAAAGGTAATACATTCACCCAAATATTAGCTTCCTCTATGTGCAGTGTTTCAGAGAGTCTTGAACTTGGGCATTTTGGTAGCAGTATCTTAGAGGGACATATGTCTTCTGTGGGGGTGGGAAGGTCTGCACTGGTTGCCTTGCACTGTAGTTCCTTTTCTGGCTGCAGTGGTAATATTTAATACACAGGGCAGATGTAAGGGAGATGTGGTTTGACAGATTTAGTATACTTATAACTGTGAAAAAACTGTCCTTTTTACAGGCAGATAAAGTCACGCTGTGCAGGAACAGGAACTGCACTGTTGTTCTTTGGTCTGTTTAAGCTCTGGGCTTTGCAGGTTTAGGATCTTTCATCAAGCCAAATTCTCAGTGGAGATGAGGAGTTCTTCTGAAATCCCCCCCCATTCTGTATAAGCACCGATATTTGCACAGGTGATCAATGCTTGCAGGACACCAATTCAGACCCAGACACCCTTGAACATGTGAAGCTCTGTTCACCTGAATAATTCCACAAGTCACGATGCACACAAGTTGCTGGGGTGAAGAGCAAATGGCAATGCAAATTCTGTGTTCCCTAATGTGTGGCTCTTGTTTTTGTTTATTGCAGCAAAACCGGAGATTCTCACTCTGGATATACTTAGCAATGGTATTCTCCAGTGTGTAGCAGCTGGATTCCCAGCCCCTACCATATACTGGTATTTTTGCCCAGGAACTGAGCAGAGGTGAGTAAGTAAACCAGAGTCTCCAAAGGTTATTCTGAATGCAGCACAACCAATACATAACTAAAAATTAAGAACATATAACACTAACAGTTATGTTCAAACGTTGCATCACTGTTTTCATCATTTTTGGCATTGCATTATTTGCAGTGGTTTGAGGGAAGGCAGGGGTACATTTCATTATTTCTCTTGACATTCTGTCCTTGAATTAAAAGAAAAAGCCAAACTTTCTCTCCACTGCAAGCTAGCTAATGTTTGTATCAGTTTGGCACCAGATGATAAATGCTCTGTATGCAATTTCACAGAATGACAATCACAGAATTACTTGTGAATACGGCTGTTATCTTTTGTTTTGTTGTGTAATGATATAATTTTTCAAGACCTAAAGTAATTAGATTTCTATTCATTTGAGCCATATGACAAGTAAACAAGTCCAGAGTTATTCTGAATAAAACCTGATGTCTAGTTACCACATTGTAAAAAGATAGTAGAGTTTCACTGTGAAGTGAGCATTTCTGGTGTGTTTTTAGATTTTGTTTCACTTCCACTGTGGCTGTAGATCTCATGCATGAGTCTCCCATCTGCATAATTTGTTTTATGCCTAAAATAATTGTTATTTCCTTTTCTAAATCTTAATTGTATGCTTATGTAGTAAATAGGTGATATATGAAGGAGAGGCAGCATTTTGAGAGAAGACAGCTGGCTATTTTCTGACTGCATATATGCTTGATGGTGTTGGATCCATCATGGATTATGGATTTTTTGTTGTGCAGTAATAAAACAATGCTTGGGGCAAGTTTTCAAGAGTAGATAATAGACTACAATCTTCATCTGAACCCCTTTGTAGAGCAGTGTTGTTTAGTTATCTGGTGGTCTGACAGTGACTATCTGTCTCAACAGCAGGACCTGTCATCAATTCCAAGTAGCAAACCATGGCAGGTAACTGTCAGTATTGTTTCTCCCAGGTGTTTTGATTCGCCAACGATATCCCCCATGGATGTCAAAATCAGTTACGCAAATTCATCAGCGCCGTCATTTGAACGAATCCTGGTTGAAAGCACCATTAACGCCAGCACGTTCAGGAGCACTGGCACCGTGTGCTGCGAAGCCTCCAGCAATGGGGACAGGAGCTCTGCTTTCTTCAACTTTGCTATTAAAGGTAATTGCTGCAGTGAATTAAAACATGAAACGTGGGTGCCGTTCAGCTCTTTCTGTGAGAGGATTTTAAGTGGTTTACCTTTCCCGTAAGAAACTGCAGCTGAGCATATGATAACATATTACACTACATGTCCTGCCTGACAAAGCATTGCTTTCATTTTTCAATATTGTAGTTTTTATTGTCTTTTTGTGGCTCCAGATCTGCAGCGCAGTAGGTAGCTGGTTTTCTTCTGTCTGCGCACACAGGGGCAAACCACCTGCAGCATTACACTGATGTTGCCTGCCTCTCTCTCCTTTTTCTCTCATTGTCTGACTATTTAGGCCACCATTTTTTTTTTTAAGGAAAGACTGCATTTTTAGGAATGTTTTCACAATGTCTCAAGAAAAATGCGGTCCTGAGCTTGCCTGGAGCCTAAGGGCCCTGCTGTTGTAAAAGAAGTAAAAACAACATACTGCAAAAGGGCTTATGAGTTTTGTAGCAGTATTTGTACATCTGTGGGGGGAAAAAAGCACTAGAACATGGATGACTCAAAATGTGTTTGTAAATCTGTTCTTTTCTTTGCAAAATCAAATGTTCCACTACTTCATTTTTTTTCTGTTACACCCAGATATAACATATAAACAAATAAGCCAGATTGGGGCAGATGGATTTTACTGGAACGGTGTACCTTCGCTACTCAGCACAACCTCTACTTGTAAAGACTGTGCTGTAGAGATCATACTTGGGAGAAGAAAAAGAGAACTTCAGAAAAAAGCTTCTTTCTTTAACCTAACTTGACTGAGATCATGCAAGCCCTTTTCATTAATTGATCTTGGTGTCACACCTCCTGAATTGGTGAAGCTGAGACTCCAGAGGCAACAAACTGGATGTGCCATCTCTGTCCCCACCAGCTCATTCAGGAAGGCCATTCTGGTGTACCTGGGAGAGTCAAAACCCCAAACCATGTTTCACAAGGAAGAACCAAGGAAAACTTTTTTGTTTGCATTTTTTAATATAGTTTTTCTTGTTCAGTATTTAAGCAGAATTTTCTGTTTCTTTCCAGAGCAAATCCGTACACATACCCTTTTCACCCCTTTACTAATCGCATTTGGAGCTGCTGCAGGACTGATGTGCATCATAGTCATGGTCCTGGTGTACATATATTTGCAGGTAAAATCAGAATCTCCTCTGCCTGAGTTAGGAAAGTATGTCAGCTGCTTGTGGAGGCTTTGGTAGTGACAGCCGTTCTCTTTCTTTTCCAGAAACCCAAATATGAAGTTCAGTGGAAAGTTGTTGAAGAAATAAATGGAAATAACTATGTTTACATAGACCCAACGCAACTTCCTTATGATCACAAATGGGAATTTCCTAGAAACCGGTTG
The DNA here is from genome assembly GCA_033439905.1 of Ceryle rudis. NCBI lineage: Eukaryota > Metazoa > Chordata > Aves > Coraciiformes > Cerylidae > Ceryle > Ceryle rudis. The sequence goes on from JAAGNO010001298.1 coordinate 40,129, forward strand.
AGTTTTGGTTAGTTTAGATTTATTTGACTTCAAGGTGAAATCTTCAGGTCTCACATGAGACTTCGATCAAACACAGCAGAGTTTTGTGAAAAACAGTAGTGCAATAATGCAAATAGTGATAATTACTCATACTTACCTTGGGACAAAAAGCAAGCAGATGTATCTACAATAGCTTCCTTGATATCATAAAATAAAACGTTGAAATCTTCAGGAAGAAGTGCTCCAAGTCATTACAGAGTGTCTTGTTTTGCTTTATTAGGTAAAACCCTTGGTGCTGGGGCTTTTGGAAAAGTTGTTGAAGCCACTGCTTATGGTCTATTTAAATCTGATGCTGCTATGACAGTAGCAGTAAAGATGCTGAAAAGTAAGTAAAACGTCCAATTTTTTCTCACTTCATTCTGGTCAGTCTGTTACATACTGAACATTGTGCTTTGCCTTGCAGCAAGTGCCCATTTAACAGAAAGAGAAGCCTTGATGTCAGAGCTTAAAGTGCTGAGTTACCTTGGAAACCACATTAATATTGTGAATCTGCTTGGAGCTTGTACTATTGGAGGTGGGGTTAATGATAGATTATTGATAATTTCTGTTCATGTTTTATTGCCAGAAGGAGGAAGCTTGTGAAGAAGATTCCAGTGCTGCAAAGCACAGAAATCTTAAATACACTTCTTGCTTAGGCAGGTTGCAGATCATCATGACTCTCATCTGTGAATTACTGAATTTAGACTTTACGTTCATCCTAAAAGCAGTAATGAGACTACTGGGTTTCTGTTACTCTCTTGCATGTGAACCATTGTGCACTTTCTTCTCGAGAGATGTAAAATGTACAGCATAAGTTTTTCCTCAACCACAATGTTTCTCACAAATGAGAAATAAATAAGTGAACTGGCTCCTTGGTGGTATCCAAGGTGAAGATAACAGGCCTATCTTGTATAGTCTTCCAGCCTTCTATTTAAATTGTAAATGTATTTGTTAAGGCACCACTGAAGTTACAAATTCTAAGCAGCAGAAAGCTGAGAAAAAATTTTTCCAAATAAACTACTGTGCAACATAGATGTTTCACATTTAATATTAAGTAAATAAGTTTGTTTTCATACACAGTAAAAGCTACAAAACAGATGAAGTGACAATGCAGAGTGATACAGTCCTGTATTTTTAATTTATATGCATTTTAATATGAAAGATGATGTTGCTTCTTACACAAATATTTGATCTTTATGGTTTTGCTTCATTTTTCAAAGAAAAAGAGCTTGTAAAAATTCATGATTTTAAGCAGAGGCAAAACATTTCTCACTTTCACGTTTAATGATTTAAAAATAGAATGAAACAATTTTGTTTAGGCAGTTGACAAAGTAGACTTGCTGGCCTGAGTACATGTCTCTCACAGCTGAAAAAAATGTGGCATCTGTAAGAAAATCCCGCCATAAACACTGCTTTTCCTATTATGAAACCTGCAATTTTTAACTGCAGAAAAATGGAAATACACTAGCGAGGTTAGGAAATAGTAGTGCAGAATAACCTTACAGATGAAATAACACACAGTGCAATTACATATTCAAGGGCCATAGCTGGAGTCATTCACTCAGAAAACATATATTTGATCTATAAACATCCGTGCTGGAGATGACTTGATTCTCCTTTCTGATTTCATTTTAATATTCTAAGACCTTGTGCAATAGAGTTTTCTGTCGCAGCAGGCTGTTCTGTTTGAATGAATTTTCCTATTATACTGCAGAATATAACACTCTACATCATCTCCAAAACATTACTGAAGGAGTGTGAAGCTCTACTGTAAACAGAAGTGAATCAAAAGGATTAATGTTTGAAGCTTGAATTACTCTAACATTTGGAACAAATAACTTCCTTCAGGAAGTGAGCAAAATCAAACAGATGTGTCTGGCCAGAAACATTATCACGTGAAGAAAGAGAAAAAGACTTATTTGTTTAATTTTTGTACAATGCGGTGCTATTGAGGGGAGGAAAATTAATTGGGAGTGACACAGCCTTAGCTGGACCATAGTTGTTGATCTGTGAAAGGGAAGACCCTGGGTTACTTTTCTATAACTTTTCAAGTCTAGACAGTGCTAGGCAGTGTGATTTTTAATAGCCCAGCCTGTGTGCTTGGCTGAATGCTATCTTTGTGTAAGGTTTTCTGCTTTAAAAACAATACTCACCTGTTTTCTAAACTCTGTGTACATCTACAGGTCCCACTCTGGTCATTACAGAATATTGCTGCTATGGTGATCTTTTAAATTTTCTGAGACGAAAACGAGATTCATTTATTTGTCCCAAACATGAAGAACATGCAGAAACAGCAGTTTATGAGAACCTTTTGCATCAGGCAGAGCCTGCGGTGTAAGTATGACCTGCTGAAATGTACTTGTGTTTGTAGAAGATTGGGATATCAAAGTTTTTTAGGGATAAGAGATGTGAAGAAACTTGTTCATGTAGCAGGCTTTGAGGATTCTTTGCTGTACGAGGAAACAATTTAATTAAAGAGATGATTTGTACAGTGGCTGCTTATTAACAGAGCGCAATTGATTGTATATGCTCTGTTTTACTTCTTCATCAAATTTCCTGTAGTTATTTCATGCAGCTCCTTGGCTCCAATCTTCATAGGTATTTGTGTTTATCATTCCTGTAAAGCATTGGCAGTGCTCATTTAGCAGCTTGAATGACAATTCCCACAGTGTTGGGGTGTTATTACTTTGAGCTCTCCTAAGTTCCTGCCTTTGGTTCTTTTCAGTTACTTCACCTGTGTATTTTTAACTGCTCTGTTTTAGAGACCAGCCAGAGCAGTTTCCAAGTATGTTTGCAAGAAGATTTCCTGCTCACTCCTTCCCCTTGGAAAGTGAAGGAGACCTAACTTT
>JAAGNO010001298.1:43139-61696 GCA_033439905.1 Ceryle rudis
ACACAAAGACTAATGATATGGAGAAAAGAGTACAAAAGGGATAAAGTGTAATTCACCACTACTTTGTCCCGACAGACAGAAAAAAGCCAGACAGGCCCTCAGAAGGTGGTCAAGTCCTTTATCCCAACAAGACATAGTACTGGTGAAGCTGTTTGTGCTGTGGCAATATATGGACAGCTGGTGATGCCACAGAGAGGTTGGGACCACAAAGCTGTGATTTGCTGTTGGAGGTGTTCTCTCTTTTCAATGAAGTAATCTCACTGTTTGAGCACATTTTGTAAATTGAGGTTTTAATGGTGGAGCATTTACCAAATTATTGTATTAGTAATTACAGTTAAGTTGCAGCTGCTAAATGCATCAGATGTCTTTCCAGTAATGACTAAATCTATTGGTCATCTCATCACTCCTTTCTGTGTTAGCCCTGTGGCTGCATTTATTGTTCATAAACTAAACAGATATTTCAGGCTAAAGAGATATTTCAGGCAAAGGAAGGACTATCTATATGCATTCTAACAGCAATGAAGTGAAAGATCCCAAAGTACGTCTGTCCTTTCTAAAGGTGCCTAACTGTATATTTATAAACTATATAGTATGAGAATCTGTACATTAAAAAAAAAAAAATGTAGCAATAAGAAAACTTAAACTTAAATAAAGGTAGCAGATGGCTGTCCCAAGACTCATCTGATTCTTCAAAATACATAAGAATACCCTGTGGAACTTCGGAATCTCTGAATTTAACATTTTTACCATTTGTCTCCTGCATTTCAACTGCCACTTGAATTGCTGAAATATTCTGGTAGAAGCTGGTCTAAGCAGAAGGAAGCATTAGCAGGTCCTGTGAAACATCTGGATGTTAATTTATAGAGAGCGGTCTGTATAAACAGTATATGTATGAAAGGTTTTATTTGCTCACCTAAGCCAAACTCCAAACTTTGAGATGTATCATTAACTGTACTGACAAACCTTTCTTTCTGTACAGGCCTTCCTCATCCTTTTTACACACCCATGAGTTTCCAATCTGATGATCATTTGTAAAGCATTATATTCAGAAGGTTGGCATGACCTTGGCTTTTTGTTTGGATGGATTTTGAGACCTTTATCACTAACCTTTTAATTTCATATGCTGCCTCTACAGTGATGTTGCCAATGAGTACATGGACATGAAACCAGGAGTGTCATATGCAGTCCCACCAAAAGCTGATAAAAAACGACCAGCGAAGTCTGGTGAGTACAGTGACAAGGAATTCTGTTGATGGGAGTGCAGAGAGAGGGGCTTCATGGATTTTTTTTCAGTATTATCATACTTTTCTCTCATGGAACAAGACTGTTAAAATTCATTAATTGATATGAGAATGCTTGAGAAAGTACAATATGCTAAGTTACAGTGTCTTGTATTTCTCCATGCCTAGATGGAGTTACAGTATTATTTTTTGCTTTTTGGCAATGGGTTATTTATATAACTCTAGTCTGCTACTTATTCAGATCCCTGTTTTGTTTAACATTAAGACAACTTGGTTTCTAAATGATTATACTTGCTCCACTCAGAAGTTGCTCTTGTTTATATTGTGTAGGATCCTACACTGATCGGGATGCTACCCTTTCTGTGTCAGAAGATGATGAACTTGCTCTAGATGTTGAAGATCTACTAAGCTTTTCTTACCAGGTGGCAAAGGGCATGAGTTTCCTTGCCTCCAAAAATGTAAGTTAAGAATTTTTCAGAGCTGGACAGAATCAGTAGAATGCTGATTTCCTTTAGCATCACTTTCTGTGTTTTGATGTGACCCACGTGCTGAACGTTTCTGTGTTCTTTTCAAACTGATACGCTCCTTCTCCTGAAGCTTTGGCTAGCATTGGAATTCTGTACTGTGCTCATTAGCCAAAAGCAGTGTTTTATATCCCGTAAAACAGAATATAGGGTGAAGAGTAGTCAACACGAAGCAGTGCTACTGCGTATCCACTGTCCAGGCTAGTAGAATCAGTGTCCTTGCTCATGAACAGAAACTATTCATAGAAATGTTAATAGAGGAGAGGAACTGCAATGACGTAAGTTTGCTGCACCCTGAAGCTTGGCTAATTACTAGTGTCATGTGTTGGGAGATGGCAGGTGCATCTAAACCCTGCCTGGCTTAGGTGGTGCGTGTTACAGGTTTGATCTTCAGCCCTTCCCTTGTTTCCTGGGGCACACAGGTTGTTTCATGAGAACTCCTGATGGCTTTGAAGACAGTGAAACTCAAAGGTACCCTGAGGAGTTATCTCTTCAGTCTTCTCTGGTGTATGGGAATTAAATGGAATTCAGGAAAGAACTAGAAACCCGACATGTGGACGCCTTCAAAAATAATTAAATCTTGAGAGTTTAAGATTTATTCTCTGTAGCACTGCTGGAGAGTTTACAAACTAGAGAACAGTATGAACACAACTGCAAAGCTATCTATTTTCATGAGGTTTAAACAACACTGCACTTGCTAATTCTTTCATGCAGAATACTGCCTTAAACAGGGGAGCTATCACGTTGATTTTTTTTTTTTTTTTTTTTTTATATCAGTGTGGCTTACAGCATGGGATACGTCTTGGGTTTTAATTTTTTGAAAGGTAAAATCAACATAGACTCCTAAAGAATCTTCATTAGCTACCCTGGGCATAATAGACATTTCCCTGGGTTTCATAAGAGAGGCAGTGCATAACAGAAAGGGATTTATAAAGAACAGAAGCCTTCTGTGCATCATAATCATGATCTTCCTATGGTTGTTCTTAGATTTTATTGGAAAAAAACTATTTAACATGTAAACATTGTAACAAATATAGATACAGGATAGTACAGGTGCACCTTGGATAAAGTGCAAAACCAAACCTAACACAATTTAAGGAAAATAAGGTAAACCTGGGCTCTGGTGTTAGCAGTGGGAAATGTGGTTCTAATTTTGCTCCAACAAACTCCACATTAAAACTAGCTTTTGCATTTGTTTGTTTTATTTTGGGGTTTTTTTTTTCTTAATTTTGTTTGGTTTTGTGGTGCTTTTAAGGGTTTTTTTGGTGTTTTTTTTTTGTGTTTTTTTGGTTTGGTATTTTATTTTTATTATTTTTTATTTATTGTTTTTTTTGTTTGTTGTTTTTGTTTTGTGTGTGTGTGTTGGTTGGTTTGGTTTGGGTTTTTTTCCCCCACTGTTCCTCCTTCCAAGCCCTTTAGTTTATCTTTCATCTATCAACAGCTTCAAAACAAGCCTGACAGGCAAACACATTATATAACATATTTTACTGGGTTTCACCAGGCTCCTGCATCCTTCACTGTTCTGTACAGCCAGTGCTTAGCACACATATCCTTTATTTCTTTTTATTTTCCTATAGAATAGACCCAGTATTCACTATGTATCATTCCTGGTGACTGTTTTCTTTTTAGTCTTTCCATTGATACAAACAAACACTCTGTCACTGAGTACCAAAGGCAGTTACGAGTGTAACAGCACCTCACGGTGAGGTTGGGAACTAACGTGTTATTACTTTGGTAAGGCAGAGTTGACAGCTTTATCACAGAATTCAACTAACACATTAGGGTGCTTGGTCCTTTTTGGTCATTGTGTACGTACAAACTCTATCTGGTGAATGCAGAGTAGTGTGAGCTGATGGATAAGATGCTTCAGATTGCCTCACACCTTTGGGGAAGGAGGGTCCACAAAGACGGATCCACAGGTCCACAGCAGTGCAGAATACCCAGCTGCTCCTTTGCAACTTCTTTGTGTCTCAATGCTCAGAGGCATAAAAGTTCCTCTGTGGAGGAGTCTGGAGAGGAGCCTGTCCTGGGGGGATAATTCCCTTAGCAAGTACACCATGCCTTAATCACAAGATGGGTCTTCCTCCAGTGCACAAAAGTCTTTATTCAAGGCAAACTGCACTGATTCTGGAGGAACAAGGCAGAGACATGCTAGATGCTTAGCCATTCCCTCACTTTACTGCTTTGTAATTTTTGTATTCAAAGTGAAGAAGTGTGTGCTTTGAAGTTGTTCCCTATTTTCAGCTTTTCAGCACTTTCCCCTCAACCACAGTAGTTAATTAATAAAAGGTTGGAATTATTTTAGAATCCAACCACATTTTCCCCTTGTGTGTCCTGTGTTAGGAAACAAGCCAGGGATTTTCTGTTAAAAGGTCAGAGAAAAATTACATTTAATTTTAATTGCAAACACAAAACACTAGAAAATGCAGTGACTCCAGGGGGTCTTTTCTAAAATAAATGCATAGACAACCTTAACCATGTGAATCAATGTTGTGATAGTAAAGATACTACAGCAGAATGTTTAATCAGCTGAGTAAGTTTATTAACACATGGCTTCATTATGACTTTCAGCTTGCCATAAAATGCATAATGCAGTAAGTTATATAGCTAAGTAAACATGTAACCAAGCAACAGACTGTGCAGGATATTATAAAATAGCTTTGTTTGTTTGTCTGTTTGTTATTTAGTGCATTCATAGGGATCTCGCCGCAAGAAATATTCTTCTCACTCATGGTCGAGTAACAAAAATCTGTGACTTTGGCCTGGCAAGAGATATAAGGAATGACTCGAATTATGTGGTCAAAGGAAATGTAAGTATAAGTGATATTTTATCCACCTGTTTTAAGTTAGGGGAGTTCCTGTTGTCCTGACTTGGAAAGAAAAGTCTTTCTTAGTCAGGATTATGATAGATATCTGTGCTGGTCAGGAACTTCAGGAGAGACGATTCCTGATGTAGATGTGTGTACTGATAAAACCCGTTGGAATAAGCATGATGTTACACTGGAAAAAAACGTGCTGGTATCTGAATGTATGTTGTAGTGGAGATGTTTTTTGCTGCACCAATGTAATGCCCATTCTTTTTTTTATAATTGAGAGCACTAAAAGCTGCAACTCTGTGTGTGGTTGTAAGATTTGCCATTGGAATATTCTGGTAGCCCAATCCTAAATATAATTATTTTGAAACTTTTTATCTGGGCATTGCTATAACTGTCCATTTCTGAAATAGTTTAATTTTTTAAATATCTAAATAATCAGGGGTTTTGTCTTGTTCTTTGATATAAGGCATCGTTCAGACAATGTAAGCTGTATTCTGAAGTGTAAATTTATTGATTAGGACATAGCAGGAGGCAAAAAGCCTTGGTTTTCTCTGGTTCCATATACAGATTTTAACCTTGTGTGTGTAACAAATGCAGCCTTAACTTGCAGCTATCGTTCAAATTCTGTAACAGAGTTGGAACAATACACTGTATTTTGATGAGAAAAGTTTAAAACTTCCTATGTAGAAGAGTACCAATCACACTAGTACCTACTAGACCTCTGGGGGGGTACAAAGACACTTTGAAGTAATGCATATTACCTTGGCAGCCCTCAAAGTCACTTTTAAAGTGCTAGTGCAGTAAAAGGACCCCTACTACAAAAGGAAGTCAAGTTTCTCTGTGGTTAAGCTGGAGAAATGTGCTATGAAGTATAGGCATTTTGCATCTCAAACTGATTTACACTGCCTGGGTTAGTGTTTTAAGTCTGTGTCAGTTAAGTGCAGCCAACCACTGCCTTCAGAGTACACATGCTTTCACGTGGACCTTTTTTCAAACAAGAGGAGATCCATGTTCAACAAGGCAGCCAGCCCTCCTCACCAGCCCAGCTGAGTGCTCCAAGGTCAGGGTCTGGTCATCATCCCCAGTTAGGGATTTGACAATTCACATACCAAAGTTTGCCCATCCTGGCTTTGGGCAAACTGGTGAAGAGAGAAAATCCTATACCTGATCATTTCTCACCGAAGTCGTTTTCCACACGTAGTTAACTTCAGTCAGTCCCTGGCCCTTCAGGTACCTGAGATATCTCTGCTGCTGTGCTTTAACCCATCAGTCCCTGATGTCCCAGGTACCTACAGCATCCCTATTATAGGCTATAGGAGAGTGGGGTTTATTGGTTGTTTTTAAAAACAATGTTGTTACCAACCACATGGTGCCTAGAAGTTGAGGCTGGAGAACAATAGGAGCTGAAGTAATTCAGGAATGACTGTTCTGGCAAAATACTAAGTGGTATTGAGTGTAAGAAAGCTGCTCTCAGGCTCAGAGTCAGCAGCTGCTTGATCAGTCAAGGCTCCTGGGAGTGAGAAGTGCAGACCAGCATCTTAGGAGGGCAGTGGACAATAAGTAAGTTGTACTTGCCTAAGCTACCCTTAAATTTCCTGAGTTGCCTGAGAATAGGATTTTATATAGCCGGAAAGGGTCAGAGGAGGATAGGCTGCAGCTGCCTGAGGAGAGGAAACACTGACTGCAGGAGGCATCTAGTTGCTGTCCTGATCGTAAAGCAGATCAGGAGCGCCGGGGCATTGCTTGCTGTGGACACTGCTGGGAGGCAGTGCTGCTGACAGCAGCTGGGGGCTAGGCCGGGAGAAGTGTTTGCTGTCTGTGTTCAGGAAGTAAACAGCTCTGGTTGCCACTCTGGTGAGCCAATCCATGGCAAATGCTGCCTTTCCTCCACCTTGTTTTGTTTCCTTTATATTTGTCTCCTTTTCTGTTGGGTCTTCTCTCCTTACACTACATCAAAGCTCTTCTCTATAGGATGGTTGATATATATCTTTGGGCACATCACTGCAAAAGCATTTAAAAGGAAGAGTTCTAGTTTCTCCTATAGCAGGACAAATGCTTAGGACAGAAGTCTGACCAGCTCCCACTGTCAGACAAGGAATGGGGAAAGTAGGGAGAGGAAAGTGGAAGAAAATCTAAAGGCTTTCTGTCTCCTTTATTTTGCTCCAGTTAATATTCCTGCAGGATGTCTGTCTCCACACAAACTTATGAAAAATCATAGAATTGTGTAGACTGGAAAAAACCTTCAAGATCATCAAGTCCAGCCATTAGCCTAGCAGTGTCAAGTCCACCACTAAACCATGTCACAAAGCACTGCATCTAGACATCTTTTAAATGCCTTCAGGGATGGTGACTCAGTTACTCCCCTGGGCAGCCTGTTCCACTGCTTTACAACCCTTTCTGTGAAGAAATTTTTCTAATTTCCCATCTAATCCTCCCCTGGAAAAACCTGAGGACATTTCCTCTTATCCTATCACTTGTTACTTGGGAGAAGAGACTGACCCCCACCTCAGTCCAGCCTCCTTTCAGTACTTGTAGAGAGTGAGAAGGTCTCCCTTGAGCTTTCTTTTCTCCAGGATAAACAACCCCACTTCCCTCAGTCACTCCTGATAAGACTTGTTCCCTAGACCCTTCACCAGCTTCGTTACCCTTCTTTGGACATGCTCCAACACCTCAATGTCTTTCCTGTAGTGATGGGCCCAAAACTGAACACAGTATTTGAGATGAGGCTTCACCAGTGCTGAATACAGGCGGATGATCACTTCTCTACTCCTGCTGGCCACACTATTTCTGATACAGACCAGGATGCTGTTGGCTTTCTTGGCCACCTGGGCACACTGATGGCTCATACTCAGCTGGATGTCGATGAACACCCACAGGTCCTTTTCTGTCAGGCAGCTTTCCAGCCACTCTTCCCCAAGCCTATAGCATTGCTTGGGGTTGTTGTGACTCAGGTGTAGGACCCATCATTTAAATCTTGGTGAACCATTGGCCTGAGCCCTTTGATCCAGCCTGTCCACATCCCTCTATAAAGCCTTACTTCCCTCAATCAGATCAACACTTGCATGCAAAATGCATATGTATACATATTTCTTTCATATGAAATTTCTTCTTTTTTTTTTTTTTTTCTGTTAAACTGAGGAGCTAAAGCAGACATCTTAACTGTTGATTAAAGCCCTGAAGCATCTTTACTATGTGAATCCCCACTATGTGCCTATAGTTGCCAATGCATGGAAGTAAACTTGCATATTTGTGTAAGGAACCGTGACATGGTCATAAATTATTTTCCTCTGACTTCCTGCCATCCCTAATAAACAAGACAGAAAGAATCACACAGTATACAGAAAATCAGAGTGCATAAGTTACATAGACCCATAGAATGTGGGGTAACCATGCAGCATTTGGAGACTCTAAAATGCTAGGATTTCCCTTTTTGGTTGGATACTTCATTTCTTGATGTAATGAATATTTAAAGAAGTAGAAAAGGTTAAATTTATCTTCTAAAATTTTATCTTGTTATTTTACTCCCCTTTCCCTGGAAAGGCTCGCCTTCCTGTGAAGTGGATGGCACCTGAAAGTATTTTCAATTGTGTCTACACCTTTGAGAGTGACGTCTGGTCTTACGGAATATTGCTTTGGGAGCTCTTTTCTTTAGGTAAGCTCCTTGAAGGTCTGTACTTTGGGGGATTTCTGTACTTTAGGGAATTTCTGTTACATGTTGGTTTTAGTGCAGATGCAGAAATCATGTTGCTCACGTGGTCTCTCCACAGGAAGCAGCCCTTATCCAGGGATGCCTGTGGACTCCAAGTTCTATAAAATGATCAAGGAGGGATACAGGATGTTCAGCCCTGAGTGTGCACCACCTGAAATGTAAGCAATCCTCCAACACCTCTAATCACCAAACATCAGCAATGATGCAAAGGAAGGGAAGCTTCCATTCTTGCATTGAGGCTTATTGCACTGCCCCATTGACTTGTTGTAAAGTTCTTTTCATGTTTTAAATAATCCGTGTACTTTAACTAGCAGAATACATGCCTGTGTTTTTACAAGCAATGAAATACACTCATGCCTTGTACCATCTGATCACTGTCACGGCATCTGCTCTACGTCAATAAATTATTGACAGATCACAGAACATAATTAAACATTTTTATTCAGATAAAGCAGTTAGTGAGATGTATCACCAGACTGTACAGCATCTGCATTTGTGCTGTACTTCCTGACAGCAAGAGGACTGGCTATAGATCTTCTTTATGAGCCATCCCCAATTCACTGTTTCATAAATGGATTGGCACTTAGCTTGCTGTCAAAGAAAACTGTGTCCAGAGACTGCCATTAGTATTGAGTCCTGTGTTGTCACAAGCACAGGTGTTAGCAGCATTATTTCTATTCTCAAAAGTTGTTTAAAGAAGGTAAATTGTTGGACTGGGTCACACTTTTCTTTCAAATAATAATGGAGGCAAGATAAGAGCTCTAAGGATTCCTCAGGAGCAGTACTCCATTTCACTGTCTTTGCAGGTATGACATAATGAAGAGTTGCTGGGATGCTGATCCTTTACAGAGACCCACATTTAAACAAATCGTACAGCTGATAGAGCAGCAACTTGCAGATAATGCCCCCCGGGTAAGTTGTAGATCTTCAGTTTTTCAGAGTCAAAGCAATTTCAAGCAAGATGTTAGACTAGAGCTGTGAGGAGAAAAAAGCCTGGGCCCTTCCTTAATTTTCCAGTATCATTTACATAGCTTTGCACTGCAAGTTTGGGTGGTGGGAATGATGCCTGAGCTACTCACTTCTGCTTTGTTGTGCCATTAGACAGTAGCTGTCTAAGCCCATGCTTGAAACAGGTACCAGCTGGAGAAGACTCTTTGCATGATTGATGTTTCTCACTCAGAATAGACTTGGCACAACAATTTTGGTGTTATAAAATGCAATGGTACTGAATAAATTCATCTTATCTTAAACTATGAAAAATTCTATTCCAACGGGATAAATCTCAGAAATGAAGTATATTTAGCTCTTATTAGAGAAGCTTTATGGATGAAGGGGTTGAGCTTCTGGTGTTCTGCCTCTTCTCACTTGCCTCCCCTAGCTCCATTTATATAACCTAGGGGGTTTGTTGTGACAAACTGCATTCACTGCTCTTTTGACCATTCCTTAGTAAAAGTTTTTTTCTGAAAGAGTAACTGGACAAAACAGCCCAAAGAAAATTTGAGGCATTTCAGAAACTTGGATTTTCCCTTGGGATAACATTGTGTGTTTCTGGGGTTTGAAAAAGTTAAGTTAAAAACCTGGTTTAAAAATAAAGCTTCCTTTTACTGTCTGGATGCCTTGTTTGGGCGCAGAGTACATAGCTTCCTGACAATTTGAGAAAAGAGGAAACTGAAAGCTTCTGGTGTTCAATTGCATCCTGTAGAATATTTTTGGCAGGTGCAGGCACTACTAAAAAAACAAAAGTAAGAATGCAAAGAAGTACTAGTGAGGTTTCTGGGGGAGTTTAGTAATAATCTGAGCTGCTTTCTTTCAAGCTCAGATGCAATTTGGCATGCAGTTGGAAGCTGCAGTGATGTTAATAAATGAGATTGAGGTTCTCGATTCTTTAAAAAAGCAGTTAAGCCCAAGAACTTTTGAATCTTTAGATTTGCATAGAAACATTTAAGCTGCAACCCTTCCATGGTGGTGTGTAGTACACAGTGGGAAAAGGGTAGGAAAGGAGAGCTTTCCAAGTATGAATGAAGGGAGCAGCCTGACAATTACTAACACCAGTCTTTGGTTTATGCAGGTTTATGCGAACTTCTCAACTCCACCTTCCAGTCAAGGAAATGCTCCAGATCACTCGGTGAGGATTAACTCGGTGGGTAGCAGTGCTTCATCTACTCAGCCTCTCCTGGTACGCGAAGATGTTTGAGTGGCATCTGGAAGAAGAGGAGCCCAGATGTATTAGCCGTCTGTATTGTGCAGGGGGTGAGAGAGGGATGACTTCAATAATTTCTCTGACTTTTACTCACTACTACCACTGTGTAGCTGAAGCATTGTAATACTGTCCTTTACCACACACTGTTACACATAATCTGCTGAGCACGGTTACAGGCATCATTGCAATGTTAACTGAAGCTGTATATATTTTGCTATATTGTGTGTATTTGCAGTAGAGCGCCAGATCTGAAGAAAAAAAAAGACAACAAAAGAAATCCCAAGCCAGGGTGTGGAACAAGATGACTGCAGATCAAACCACATCTGCAGTGATCTTTCTGTGGATCTGTGCCTGGAAGGCGTACAGTCATTTTCTAGTTAATCTTGTTTTGCTGAATTTAAGAAATAAATGAATATGAAGCTCGTGGCTTTGCAAACCCCTTTCCACATCCAGCCAAGCCTGAGAAGCTTTCTCAGAGAGGTATCATAGGTTGGAGTCCAGTGAGGGTGCTGAATGTACCTGGGCAAGAGAGGTGAAGGGACAAAGACCCTTCCACAGTTGGTCTGCACAGCAGCAAACCCTCTCAGGAGTTCTGGGGTTTGAGTCTGAGGAAGGGATAAGAGAGCGTAGATCTTCATCTTTATTTCCCACCTGCATTGTCAGCCTTGCAGACCGGTCACGAGGTTGATCTCACCCCACCACGGAGCCTGAACCACTCCTGTGCTCCCCTGCCTTGGGAGCCCAAAGGTTTGGATGCTTGTTTTGCTAATAGTTATATCCAGAAGTGTTCACCAAAGATAGATGGGCCCTGCCAATTCGGTCAAAATACAAGAGGAGGGCTGCTTCCAGTAAACTGTGTGTCTGGAGGAGAGGCTGTTTAACGAATCATCTTATCTAAGTGAGAGCAGAGGCAAAAAATTCCTTCCTGGGGGCCCTTTCTTTATCTTGTCCTACCCAGGTGAATCTTTCCTGCAGGCAGGCTTGGATAGTGCTAACTGGAAAGGGCTATTTTTCTCTGCCCCAAGATGTTTCATCTTTCTATAGTAATCCAAAGGTTATAATAAAGAAGAGCCTAACTGGGTAGCACTGAATTTAGAAATGGGATAAAAAGAAAAATCCCTTTGATCTTGTTTGACAGACATGAGGCTTTGGGGTCAGTGTCTGCTGACCCCAGGGTTGTGCTCAAGTATCTTCTAACCTCTTTTCTTCCCATGGGAAACATTCCTAGTTCCTTTCTTCCTTTGTTTCTGTCCCCTAGAAATTAGTAAAGGCATTAAAAGATGCATTTGTCAGAGGTAGAGTACTAGTTAAGTACCTATTTATTTACAATGCACTTAAGCACTCTGTAACTTACAGGAATTTGACTGAGTTTACATGCAATTTAAATGTGTAACTGCCCAAATGCAAGGTGATTGTAAATACACACACTGGTAGTATATTTTGGGTTATGTTGATTACCATGCTCCTTCTACAATTGTGCATTTGGTTTATTGTTACAGGAATCTATCTTTCAGAGTTAAGTCAAAAATTAGCCATTTGCACTGTACTTACTTAGGCTGTTGCACCTTTCCAAAGTTATCCAGTTGTTTGGAGGCACTCTTATGCATACTTGTGGTTCAGCATTTTCAGTTTAATGCTATAAAAGCTCTTTTGTAATGTGTTGGCTTTCAGAGCACCTGTAGACAAACTAGTTATTATAATTATAGATGTCTCGGTACTTTATGGACACTTAGCTGAAAGAGGTTTGAGTTTTTTCGTTCTTGAAATTTATATTTTTATAATTTTGGGATTTTTGAAACTTATTTTGCAATGGCTTGGTGTTTTGAATGGGTTTATGCATTGTTTTTGTAAATATGGAAATGTAGCAATAATGTCCTTTTGACTGTTCTCAGTCCTTGAGTCTCAAAAATATTTTTTTATATATATATATGCAAAAACTATATGTATAAATATGTAAGTGTTTGAAAGTTTATGAAACACTTATGGATATGTTGCTTGGTTGTAGAATTGCAATTCAGAAAAGTTCAAATAAATCTGTAAATATGTATTAAAATGCTACCGATGTGTACTATGTTAAGATGGAATATTTTCATTTAAGTCTTAATAAATTCTTGGGTTGAAGCAAAATCGCAGTGTCAGGACAAAGAGAGGTCAAGTTTGGCATTCTGAAACATTTTCATAGAATCATAGAATATTAGGGGTTGGAAGGGACCTCTAGAGATCATTGAATCTAACCCCCCTGCCAAAGCAGGATCACCTAGGGCACATTGCACAGGAACACATCCAGATGGGTTTTGAAAGTCTCAAGAGAATGTCAAAGTCTCCAGAGAAGGCAATTTTTGCAAATGTCTGCCAGAAAACCTTTCTGATTATTTTTTATATAAGTTCTTTACCTGTGAATATATGGGACAAATACTTGGAAACTTGGATGCAGATTTATTCTGGGAAAAATTGCAACTGGAAGATTGATCCTGTAGATTGTCGATGCAGTCTATAAGTCATGAATAGTATTTAAAACTGAACAGAATTATCTTGGTGTTATTAAGGTTATGGTTGCAAAGACTGTTGGAGCCACTGGAAGGCTGCAGTGATGCTGAATATTCCCCCTGTACTTGAGCACATGCCCATGGTGTTGCGTGCTGGCACTACAGCTCATGCTGGGCTGGCCAAATGCCACACTGCTGGGGAGGCAGCATGAGATAGGGAGTGCTGCTTGGGGTGGGGAGGTCATAAAAAGAATATGTAATGCTTCCCTTGCTGAGCAGGTGCCCTGCATCTTAGTGGGAGGCCCTCTGTTTTAATTACTCCAGGTTTGTGACTCACCTGCTCACACGTGTTCCTTTGCTGCATAAGGCTTTGTGTCAGCATGGTTGGTGTGTGATTTAATAGTAGATACAAAGCATATAAGCAAAAGTTTCTAGAATTATCCTACCAAAAATCCCTACTAACTCATAGGAGACACAGACCTCAACTGTTTTGGTCCTTAAACATTTCTGTTCTGTCAGCAGACATCCCTGAAGAGCTCCTGTCTTTCAGAGTTCCCTTTTAAAACAGCTTGCTTTATTTTTTTATATTTTTTTTCTTCCTGTTTTGCTTCCGCCCGGGTCTTGGCTCTGTTTGTTAAAGTTAATTAAGGAAATTAAAACCTAATTTTGTCAGGATCCGGGAGGCGTAAGCTTTGCCACATTTGCGTTGTCATTGTTTTCTGATAATGCTTCAGAAGATACCAATGTGGTTGATTTTGAATCATTTTTCCCCTGTCTTGTCCACCCCTCCATTCAAGCAAAGTAGACTTCACACTGAGGCCTCACAGTATCTGAATTGGTACAAATAATTCATGAGTTCTCATTTAGCATAGCCAAAAGAGCTATTTTATGTATTTATTTTTTTAGCATGTCATTAGTTTTATTTTCTTGAAAGATTTCCTCTTTTGAAGCAATGTAGAATACAGCCTCTCTACTTTCTGAAAAAACTTACTCGTGTTTTCCTGTTAGAAGGCTCACAATGATTCCCACCTCTGTTCCTGTTCATGGTCACAAGGGCCATTTCTCACCGAATTATATTCTTGTGCTGGTTCTGAGCAATATCTTACATGGAAAAACACATCAGGTAGGTATTTGTTGTTTCAGGTTCTCCTTTACATCTGTATGCAGTATAGGTCTTTGGGGAGGCTGTCTGTAGCTGGAGACATGATGTGCCTGGCCAAGTCACCAGGGAACAAACAGTCTCACCCTGGACTGAAATGTTCACAGCGATTGCTGGAATGATTGGACATAATCATCCTTAATTCTACTGTGTTGTAGACTGAAACTGAGAGAGTGAAACGTTTCCCTCTTGGTTCATGAATTAGGAAACTTCCTACTTGTCCCATGGGGAGGTCTGAGTCTCAACAGAAGATAACAAGCAGTTGCATAGGCCTTTTAGCCCCTGTTTTAGACTGAAGCTATAACAAAAATGTGAAAATCCACCCTGCAGTTCTTTTGTGATTTCCAAAAACTTCTGTAACTATGAATAATAGCTACAGAGGACCTTCAATTGCCATGTTCCCTGAGCACTAATTTCTTAAAAGATGACTCTGTAACAAATACATTTATGTCCAAAAGTTACTCTGAGGCTGTTTTCTGAAAGACTGTTCATATTTCATAAATTGATTATCAGTCACTTTTGTTGATAGTAACTATTATCTGTCAGCTGTCATCCAGGCAGCAAAGATGATTTACTAACAGTGATAAATCCTTGGACTTGACTTTTCTGTCTGTGCCCTGGAAATCATTTTAGTTAGATTGTGACAGGCAGTAGAAACTGGCTGACCCCAAAGGGGCCATTGAGCTTTGAGCATGTGCTCCTCACTAAGCAATGTCAGCACCATCAGATAAAGGGTTTGCATGGCAGATTTAACACCACCCAACCATTAGGTTGCCACTCAGGAAGGCACAGCATGTAGCTTCTTCCCCTGTAGATCAGTACACATCAGTGTATAGCATAAGTTACCTCAGTAGTTTCTCTAACTTCAGAAAGTACAAAATAATCTTTGGCTGCCCCCAAATAAGTATATTTTGAGAAGTACCAGCACCAGTGGCTGGCTGCACTTCTGTGAATTACACTGCACATGCTTTTGGCTGGTCTAAGTGTCATTATAAAGCAGGGCATCTTGCTCTTAATATGTGTTTGGAAGATGATTTTGGTATGGTCATCAAAAAAAAGGTTGGCTTAGCATCACAGCTGAGCACTCAGTTTTGGAGACTGAAATGTGACATTTGACTTGCCTGCTCCACGTGAGAGGAGGGCTGCTGAGCAGAGCAGTCACCCTGGGTCTAGCTGCCTGGTGGGTTGGAGATGAAAAGAGTGAGACATTCCTCGGGCCTCTGGCCATCTGAGTGCATTAAAAGAAAATTTTAAAAGGGCAATAGCAACCTCCCAGGTGCTATTTTTGGCATTTCCTCTTCTGAGTTAAAATAGCAAAACAATTTGAACTCATTTATGAGATTAAAATGTTTTGTATTTTCCCCTTTTTTTCCTTCAAAAAGTGTTTACATTTTTCTTCTTTTGCTGGGACAAAACATTAGCCAGTCACATTGTTCCAGAAGTTAGTATTATTTGGAAATTTCCAGAGTTCTTGTGCAATATGTTTTGGGTGTCAATTTACTCTGGTAGACAGCGCTGAAGGAAAGACTTCTCTTCAGACTAGAAATAACAGATCAAAAATGGCAATTGCTCCACCAGAAGTGGTAAGTAGCTGCACAGCCCTCTGCCTGAGGATAGCCTTGAGTTGCTGAAGAAACATTGGCTTTATCCTTTCATAACTCAGGCCTTCAAAGGTGCCCTCACTCATCCCAGTGTTTGCAAGTGGCTTTGTTATGAGGAGGGAGGAAAATTACTGGTGTAACACATTTTGGCTATTCAATGAGAAAGAACTAAGACACTGAAAGGGAAGAAGGAAAATTAAGTATGTTTTAGAATACCTTCTTTTAATTATAGAAATAAATGTTTGTAGAGCATGTTTGATGGCATCCTTTGAACTATCTTGATGAAACTAATTAATTAGGATAAAATCAAGTTGCTTCACTACAATTAGTTATATAACTCATTTGGAAGCTTTTCTTTTTTTTTTTTTTTTTTATTATGCTTCTGGCATTTTCAGTCATGGGGGCATTTTCAGTCAAGTATACAAATATTAGCAGTACCGGTATAAATCCCTCAAGGAAATTAATAGAATCCCAGGCTTATAATTACATTTCAAAAGTTCATGGTTAAGCCACTGCAGATTTCAGAGGCCTGGGGCATTACCGGTGAGTTCCTGAGCCTGTCGATGGGGACCCACTGTGCAGAAGCAGAGCCTTGGGTTACAGGGGTGTAGCTTCAGCAGCAGCCCAGAGGACATGACTGACCGGTGCCTTTCTGCATCCCCTCTGGCCATCAACTTCCTAGGATTTCTCAGGATCCTTTGAATGGCAGCATGAGTTTTACTTGTAAAGTTGCAGGAAAAAGAGCCAAGCTGATTTTTGCCACTTAAGTGGAAAAGCAGAACAATATTTTTAATCATAAAAATAATACTGCAAGATCCCTCCAGTAACTGCTTGTCATGCTGCACTCTGCATGTCTGCACTCTGCTGCATGGCCCCTGCAGGGTTTCATCAGTAGAACCCAGGGCAGCAGGAGTACTGGGATCCCCGCACAGGGACAAGCATCCCCAGCAGCACTAGTCCCAGACAGATTTTCTTTGGGGCCATGTATGGCACTTCAAGAGTCAAGGAGAACAGCTGCACTGTATCTTAGCAGCCTCTTGCAGAGAAGCCACCAGCACTTGACAGGGGACAGGAGTTTCTCTAGGAGTAGTAGGAGCTAACCCACAGGATTTGCTTCCAAGGTGGCCTCTCTTACTCTTCCAGTTAATCCCAGCAGGAATATTACCTGCTTCCT
This sequence comes from Ceryle rudis, assembly GCA_033439905.1. Lineage (NCBI taxonomy): Eukaryota > Metazoa > Chordata > Aves > Coraciiformes > Cerylidae > Ceryle > Ceryle rudis. Next base: position 60,050 of record JAAGNO010001298.1, read on the forward strand.
TACAGCCTCTGTCCCAAGAAGCTGGGAAGAAAAATATGATCTTTAGTGTTTCTTTGCTTTTAATTTTTTTTTTTTAATTTCTCCTTAATAAAGTTGCCTCACCACCCTCAGCTCTTGCCGTGTTTAATAGTTTTGATTTTTCTATGAAGGCCTAGCCATACAACATTGGGGCAGATCCTGGTTTTAGGCAAACCACTCAAGGCCCCTCTCTAGCAGCAGGGTGGCTCTGACTCCCTCCTTGTATGTGTGTGTCAGTGTAGGGCAGCTGCAGAAAGCACCATTCCACAGGCCAACAAGCTGCTGAGGCAGGTGACATGGTTTGATGCAAGTCACTCTGGCCTCCTCTTTAAATGGCTTTAGGAACAAATTTCCTTCTACTCATCTTTGTAAGCTATTGTTGAAAGTATGTAGTATCCCCAGGCTGTGTGATGGTCATGTGTGCTGATCACCATGCTGGCACTTTTCTAATCACAAGTAATAGATGGATCTACCTACTCAGGATCAGACCAGCACTGTCGGCTCTGTCCCAAGAGATGTCTGTGCAAATGACCATGAGATGGTGGATTGGACCAGCTCTTGTCAGCTATTCAAAGCAAAGAGCATTTAAAACTTTAGTTCCTGGAGGGAAGGAGGTGAGGGAGGGGGAAGGCTGAAAGAGAACTGTGTTTTGTCATGTTTTTCATGGCAGAAAATTATTTAGGACTAAATACACCACACCTGCTTTCTCACACTTCACCCTTAGCTCAGAATTGAGAAGAGAAAAATGAGCGTCCTTAGAGAAGGTCAAAGTATTTTACATTGTACATTACAGTTAGTAATGTAACTACAAATTATGAAGAAAATATCTGTTAACAAGTTGGAATGTTAGATTTTCAACCCCTTCATTTACCATCAAGTATCTGCACAGTCCAAGGAGCCACTTACATTACATGAGAAATATCTTAAGCCATTTTTATTACAAGACAATTATCCTCAGAAATAACGTCACAGTACCACCAAGGCTATTTTCTGGCCTGATTCCTGCAAATCTTGTAGAATAACATGTGGCTGGTGTCACCAGCCCAGAGACCATGTGCATATTCATTGTCTTCTCAAGATTTCTTCTTCTGATACCGAAACTCTCTCTGGAGCCTAATTTTTCACCCGAGACTGCTTATATCCACAAATTAGGACTCTGGATGAGTATCAGCATATCTTGCTTGCCCACCCAAGCCTTCTCCTTCCAGTGGAAGAACAGACTCGAGTAAGTTGCAGTTTTATACTTGTATATGGCCAGTGCGAAAGCAACGAAGATGGCACAGAAAACCATAGGCTCCACTTGTAGTGCACCATGAGATCGTTACAGTCATATGACGAGCTATCTAGATTGTTTGGCACACGAATTGTAATCTGTGGTTACGTACAAGCCTAACCACAGTGATACCTGCAAATATGGTTAAAGCTGATCTACAACATATCAGCTGGAGAAGGAAACGACTCTGCTTCTTTGCACAAGGAACTTGAACAAAAGCTGTTTTGTTTCTCTGCTGTGACAAAAAAAAAAAAAAAAAAAAAAAAAAAACAGCCCCTGGGGCTCCGTAGAAATTTTAGAAAACAGGCTGAAAACAGCTTTTTTACACCAAAGTGTTATTATTTTCTGGGATGGGC
>JAAGNO010001298.1:71726-101537 GCA_033439905.1 Ceryle rudis
TGGCTGCTATAGCCACTGCCTCTCCTAGCCACCAAACCCCCCAACATGTCACCTGGCTGCTATAGCCACTGCTCCTCGTAGCCACCAAACCCCCCAACATCTCACCTCCCCGCTACAGCCCCTGCCCCTCCTTGCCCCGACCCCCGGCCTCCAGTCCCTGCCACCACACCAACCCTCAACGCTTATCTAAGGTATGGCCGGCTTCCTCACACCCCGCCTGGCGTGTGGCAACCTGATGCTCTTTAATTGCATAATGAAGCGGTTGCACAAGAGGATCTTAAGAAAGGATCAAATAATTAACAGCGAATAACCGCCACCATACATTTTGACAATCTGAACCCGGACAATAGTTACAGGGAGAAAAAAAACAGCACGAGAATATCTGTTTCCTGAAATGGTGCAGAGATGATATAAAACCCATGTCACTTTTCCCAGCCAAAGACTCAGCCTTAATTAGTCCAGACTAAACCAGCTAGGGCTTAATCACTCTCCTATTTTAGGAGTTGTTCTCTAGTCTTCAGGAATGGGCTTTTATCTAATGATGGGTTATCTTTCACAAGCTCAGGGAAAGAAACAGCTCCTTGCTGTTGAGACCTCTTGCACATCTTTTGGGTCCTGGCCTAACACAGCCTGACATAGCCCCGTGCCATCTGTCACCACAGGACTGAAGTGATGCTTGCCTGATCTGCTACAAATATATTGCACTAAGGGGACCCAAGTAGGTCTTGATCAAGTATGATTGTACCATGTAAGAGATACAGAAACTTACCCAGAGATGGGACAAATGGCAGAAGGCATCAGGAGGGTCTTCTGCCTCTGAAGTAGCTGTAGACGTGAGCTGCCCCTGCACCTGCAGCATAGCTGATTTTACAGTTGAAACACTACAGTGGGATCAGCAAGCAAAGGTTCCCTTTGGTGTCCTCATCAAGGTGACAGAACAGGGGACGATTTTATTAATCAACATTTGTTGATAATAATTTGTTGTTAATAATTTATTATTATCAACATTTCCTAACCTCTGTAAGAGAAAGAATAATATCCCCAAACTTTGTGAAATTAGGCAGGTGAGTTTGCAGGCACTCATAGGGGAATTAGAAACTCTGTAACACCAGACATGTTGGAAATAATAAGACACATGGCCTCAGACATGGGCATTCAAGATAGGCCCTCGTACATGGGCATTCATAAAGACTTGTCCACTACAAGGTTGCAGCAACTTACATTTGCAAAGCCCAAAATATTTTTTATTGCAGAAAGCAGTCTAGCTCCTTGAACAAGGAGCTTTAGCTCACACAGTTACTGATGATCACTGACAACTTGCAGCACAGAGGAGAAATGCTGTTTTCTGCTGATGAAGTCCAAGTCTTTGTATGGGATGATCAATAGGGTCCATGAGTAGGAACCCCAAAAAGGCTCTCCGTGGGAACCCAAAAGCACATATCAGTCAAGAGCCTCCAGACACTGCAATTGCATCCCCCATAAGTTTTGTCATGCAGGGCTCTGGCAGAGGACCAGCATACATTGGGGAGCCTTCTTCAGCCTCTTGGGAAGGGTGGGGAGAACTCCACAGAAAATTAATGCAGGATACTGTCCTTGCCTCGGTGTGAGGATGGAGACATGTGCAAAGGTCTAACCAATGGCACTGGAAAGGATGAGTGCTCCTTTGCAGGTATCCTAAGGTAGTGCTCAGGCATATAAAGAAAACGTTCTGTTATTATTCTATAACAAGGCATTAAGGCAGAACCTGCTATTAACTCTTTAGTGGCTCTACGCGTATTCTTCCAACATGAGTTACATGCTAATGCAAAATGCATTATGCTTTTACGGTAAAACCCCACAAACTGCACCAAGAGGTTAATTAAACTGGAGAGAAGAAAATAAAGAGGCTTTTAGAATGAATAATTCAGGAGATCATTAAAAATCAGGCACATGAGAAGCACGTTACTTAGAAAACCTAAATGTAAACACATATTCCTGGCTTAATGAAAGATTAAGAAAATAAATAGAAGTTATCTATGCATTGCTACTAACTAGCATTAAACAGCAAAGTTGTCCTGCATGTCTTTAAGAACTGCTTTTAATGATGAACAGCATTGCTGATGCAAAGGAGTAAGAAGGTTGAAATGGGTACCTTAAAGGGAGCAGTATCAGATCCCAGAAGGCTCCCTCACTCTGTGCTGACTGCTTGAGTCTCTCTTCCTCACCTGCTTCAGGTAATGCAGGTTGGGGTACATCAAACACAAACAGGATCCTAGATCTGCTGACAGTGAGTCACCAAGTGCCATGATCCTTGGGGCACAGCTTGGCAGAGCAGTTATGGGGTGTAAACAGTGCTTTTGCCCACCACTGATCCCTTGTTTGTGAGGGATCAGATGTTTGTGCAGCCCAATGGCACTGGCTGCTCTGCAATAGAGAAAATGTCTGGAAGCCCAGATTTGCTAGGAGCAGGTCAAGAAGGCAGCGGCAGCCTCTCTGCTGCCTTGGCCCCAGCCTGGGTTCAGGTCACGTGGCGCAGCTGTAACAATGGAGACATTTCTTTTTCTTCCTGCTCATCTCTCCTCTCAGAGCTGGGCTTGACCAAAGTTGTCCAGCTTGACTCTACACTGGCCCCAAGTGTATGAGTCACCTTCTGAGCTGTCAGATATATGAGAAGTCTCAAACACAGCTGCTTTTTCTCTGAGAAGACATTGCTTGATGGATGCTGGGGAGATCAGCAGATTCACCGAGACTGGCCTATGTGATATTTTCTGAACACTGAATGCTTTATTTGCCTTGTCTTGCCAAGTTATGGTGATGCCATTGGGATTTTCAGCTGTACAACTGTCATTTTACACCTTGAAGGAAAAACAAATGCCTGAATTAATGTGAACTTTCTGGGCCTGAGTCTCTCATAGTTAGCAAGTGTCCACTGGGGCAATGAAAAGTGAGATTATAGTATGTATAAATTATACTTATACCCCATTTGTGGTCTCCTTACGCAACCAGAAAGGTATCAAAAGGTACATGAACATGAAACTTCCAGTCTAGATTACATCTAATTGAGTCAGGCAGGAGACAGAAGGAATTTGCAGTGATAAAACATGGTGCTTATCTCTGGCTCCATGAGACCCTTCATCTTGAGCTGTCTTGAGATGTAGTTTGTAGAATGTTTTAAAACTGTAATAGAATGGAAATGGGAATAATGCTGTATCACTGTTCCATCCTGAAGCCACACTCTGCAACCATTCTTTCTCTCTATTTAACAGGAGGATTTGGCAATACAAACTCTCACATGCAATTTCTTTTCATTATTAACCAAATGAAAACAATTATTTCTTTACCTTAGAAGTAATTCCCTTCTATTTCCATTGAGAAATGGCTACTGTGGAGATTAAAAGATCCTGCTTTCTCCAAGTCAGCTCACATGTTTGAAAATAAACACTGCAAAACATTTACTTGAATTCTTCTGAACAGACTGGATTTCAGGTTGAAGAGCAAGGCTTGGGGATCCCAAAGATGTTATGCACTCTTGTCCCAGTGTGGCAGTTCAAAATGACATATACTTTGCAAGTTTAGGCATCTATGTCAAGTCTCTGCCGTTACGAGGGAGGCATTCCTGTAAGGTCAGCTGCTCTCATGGTATGTTTGCTGTGATCCTCCCTTGAAAATGGATTAATGTGGGCACTTCCTCAGCCTAGATTTGGCCTGGATAAAGAGCCAAAGGGATACGTTTCTAGGGGAAGCCTCAACCCAGTGTCTCTGATGTGAGGTTTTAGCCTTCTCTGATTTATGAAAGTGTTTTGCGATGTTTCACGAAATCTATACGCCACAGAAGAATGATTACATACTGCTAAAGGTGAACCTGCTTCTCCATCAAACCAGAGACATGACCTCTGAGTTTTGAGGAGTCTTTCTTTCTGATTACCTTTTATGGTTTCATCCATAATTTCCAAGACAAACCTTGTGTCTGAAGCCAGCTAATGCATAGTCCTTGCTATGATGATCAGCAAGGTCATCTGGGAGGTAAAGTATCAAATAATCTTGGAAAACAAGCTCTTTGCTCCTGAGCTCAGGCTTCTTTGCTAATAGTGGCTACACGGGCTCGGCAGACACTGCTGTGTAGCTGGCAGGCTCCAGTCACTGCTCCATGGTTGATTGTCCTGCGCAGGATCCAGCCAACCCACAAAGCCACCTAGGCAGCCTGAGCAGAGCTGAGGAGCATGCATGGGCACGGAGGGCATTAGGGAGAATTTACAGGAGGTATTTCGGTGCAGGCTGCCTGGGGTCCTCCCAGGTGAGCTGAGGAGGAACAGAGCACTGCCATGCATTTTCCTGGTCTGCAAGTGGAAGCAGTGGACAGGGGGAAAAGGGGGCTTAGCTCTAGGTGAGCTTCCCTGAAGCTGCCGCACTCCCCACAGCCCTCGCTTTGCACTAACAAAGTGGTTGTTTTGCCCCACCAAGACCTGCACCTCGGAGTTGTTTCCGAAAAGGAGTCTGGCTCCTCTGCCAGCCTCCCTGTGTCCTGCCCGGCCTGGTATAGCCCACTCCTCATCTATTCTTGATGCACTTACCCTGCCTGCCATCTCGCCCCACAGCTTCTCAAACACATCCCACTTTTACATGACTCACCTCACAAATTCTCTGGCAGATGTGAACCGCTGATTCGCACGCATGAACTAAGTCCAAGAAAGCATTTTCTGCAGGCCATGAAAAGCCAGAAACTCATACAAGCAATTTTACGAGCATTATTAAATCTCTGCCATCTCAGTTACCACTAGCTTTAAAGCATCTTAACCCAGAATTCTTCTCCTAGTGTGGTGGATAGCTTCAGTCTATGCAATGTTTCTGCCCTAATCCATGTGACTGTGGGCTTAAGACTCCCTGGTCTAACAAGTGCAGGGCACAAAGTACTCTGTGAAAAATATGCCCCGAGATCGGGTTTTTTTTAAGGGCACAGTCATCTACATTCCCTGCTATTGTGGCTTTAAATGCAGATGTCTCACAAATGTGCATAATTTTTTTGCTCTTCCTCCAAAAGAAAAAAGGCAAGTGACACGACATGTGCTGTGTGCCAGGGTTTGTCTTACAGGAGAGGAAAGGGACATATGCCAGGACAAGGTGTCACCGTTTAACTAACTTTCCTGAATATTCAGATGAAGCTGGTGGCACATCAGCTCCCTGCTTGCTCTTGGCATCGAGCTGTCCTGCTCTGTAGCTCCCCATCTTCTGCTCATTTGCTGCCGAGTTGTGCAAGCTCATTTGTCCCCTTAAGACAGTGTGAGCCATATTCACACTATTTTTTTCCGTCAAGATTTAAAATCTTAAAATGGGATTTAAAAAGAGTTTAAAAAGAATCCAGCTATTCTTTTTCACTAGTGTCTACTAGTGCAATAGGTAAACTAAAGCTTTTATTCTCCCTTACACCACTGACTATTGCAATGGCTGTAGTGATGATGGAATGTGAAATGGCTAAAATTCAGTCCCTGAAAGAGAATCCTGTTTGTTCTCCCTTGTGGGAAGACAATCAGTCCAGTTTACAGGCAAAGTGAGATGGACTTCTCTCACTCTTCCAAAGTGTGAGTTTCTAATAATGGTGACTCAGTCAAGTCAGTGCAGAGCAGCAGATGCTGGATGCAGTTGAAAATGTTAGAGTGCAGTGTAGCTGTCTCTGAGCTCTTTCGATGTACTGCACGGTGGCCACACTTGCACAAGTGTTGATGCAGAAAGCTAACATGGTTCCACCAGGGTGAGATGTCTACAGCCACTGAGGGGCTCAGGATGCACCTTCCCCTAAAATGGCTCTGCTCAGTGACTGCCTGTGGTGCTTTAGCTGAAGGCTTTGCTGTAGCAGGGCTGCTGCACTAAAACAGCTGCTCTGACCAGGTATGATGGATGGGCTCTTCTCTCTGACAGCTCAGTGATGGTGTGATATAGTGGCAAGAGCTGAGGACTGCACAGGGCAGGCTGCTCAGCTTGGGATGTGGAAAACCTATCACAGTGCCAGTGAACAATATGAGTTTCTCTGGGAATCCCTTTTATACTGGGACAGCATCCCCATTTCTGGTGTGCAATGGGCTACAGAAATGAATGCTGGGAAAAAAATGCTGAGAGCTCATCCAGTCTGTTCTTCTAGCCCCATGCAGGATCTGTGGTTTGTAATCTGTTTCTGGGAGATATTTGCTAACCTGTCCTTAAAACCCTCCAGGATGACATTTCCACAGCTTCCCACATTAGCACTCCAGTACTTCACTGTATGGGTAGAAAGTAAGGAATAAAGTTAACCTCAGTTTCTCCCACTGATATTCCTGTCCTAATCACAAGGCATTTCAAAAGTAGATTTATTTTGGTATCTTTTGCAATGATCTTTCATTTGGCATTTGTTTGCCATTTAACTGAGCTAAGCAAAAAAGTCCTCTCTGAAGAAGTATAGTTAAGAACCAGTGTGCACATGAAATAGTACAGTCTGCACAATCCAGAGAGTGTGGGCTCACTGCATTTCAAAATGGCTCTTAATGAGGTTCCTGCCATTCCTCCATTAACTTGTCTGCTTTAAGTTTACTTTTCAGACTGGTGATCAGTCTGAGAATGCTTTTTGGAAAAAAAATATTTATGTGACCACTGAGCCCCTCCTGTAAAGGAGCAGTCCTTATTCAGCTGCCAGGTTGCTGATGTGCAGGAAGTGCAGGGGAAGAAGATCTTGCCACTGGCTATAGTGCCTTCTCCTTGTCTATGGAGAGCAAAGAGTCCTGAGGCTGCAGAAGTGACTTGAAGGAGTTTGTAGCCAAGGCTTGTCTCTGTCCAAATTATCACCAATGTGAGTCTAGAATTACTTTAAAAGAAATGTCATCTACCTTGGTATAATCCATCTCTTAGAATACCAAATGTCCCTCTTGGTGTTAAATAGATACCTGTAACTTCATAGTTCCTCCATGGCACTACGTGGGCTTGTAGAAGAGACACAAAGGTCTAACACCATTGAATATTTGTAGCAATAATGAAATGGGATGTCCAGTGCACTATAGAACAAAAGACAGAAGCTTTGCCTCCTCTATTCCAGTATTTATAACTAGATCAGATGTATTTGATCCATGTGAAAGCAGCTTGCTAGGCAAGATGTAGAATCCACAGAGAAAAAGCTCACTGCAAGGGGGTCGGACTAGATGACTTTTAGAGGTCCCTTCTGGCCCAAACCATTCTATGACCCCATCCACAGGGTCAACAACACAGTGCAGAAAGAACTACCCCCTGCCCCCAAAATAAGTAGTTATAATTCTGGCATTTAGGACCTCTTGCATGCATAAGTTTGTCATCTTAGTAATGCCATTTAAACATGGCAGCGTTGTGTGTGTGAAAGTAAGCTATAATTTCAAAACATGAAGGCAATTAGTCTTCTCGAGGGATGTGATCTCTTTTTAGTAAGGAGGGCAAGCATTTCCTCTCTTCCTCCAGACTCTCTCAAAATTTGTTCAGTAAGGGTGGACTCCCACACTGGAAAATAATGTTCCCAAAACCACTGAAATTCAACAGGCTCTTAAGCTACTGGAAGTAGATAGTAAAAATACAATTCCTGAACAGCCCCAGTAAAAGCTTATGCTATGGGCTATAACTGTAATTTAGAGAATAAAATCAAACCTTCAAATTTAGGAAGTGTGGAAAATAATCACCTTTAAGCATAAGTATCATGTTAATTGCCAATTATTGCACGTAGTCAATGCAAATGGGACTGGAAAACACTAAAATTTACTAATAAGTGAATTCACTAACAAAGGCTGTGAAATCATAAGAATGGAAATTAAGAAGACAACATCTGTGACCATTTTAACAGTCCAGAAATGTTTTAATGGTCCCACAACACCTTTCCAAGTCCTCATTTCCAGGAACGGTAGCTCCAAGAAAAGAAGTCAGAAAATTTAATCCATGTATTAGGGGATTAACAATCAAATTATTTTTTCTTACATTACTTATGATGGTGGATGTTTGCACTGTAGAACACTGGAGTAAATAGATTTTTAATAACCAGCTACTGATTACCTCTCATGTCTTATATACCCACGCGATAGGAACATTAAACCAGCAATATCTTCTTACATTTGAACCTCCCTCTCTGCTGAAGCACAGTTTGCAGTTGTAGCTTTTTGAGAAGTGCTACACAAAATTAAGCCTCTGGGCTGTTTGTTGTACACAAACCCCGCAAAGCTGATATAATAGTTCTGAGTCAGCTTGAGAGAGGAATCCAAGAGAGAGATGCAGTATCTCAATAAATATTTCAGTGCATGTTTTAATTAGTATACAACTTTGCAAATGACACATGAAATATTTTTTAAAATCTTTGAAATAGAAACCTTTGGGTAGTAAGCATTACTATTTTCTTCATGACAACCTCCTCCTTCTCCTCCCCTTTGCTGATGTTAAATATAAGATATAAATCACAGATGTTAAATATAAGATTTTAATGCATTCTTTACATTTCTGTAATTTCCCACAGAAATACAGACTTTTATAGGCCCTGAACTTCTCAGCTTCTTGACTCTCAGATGACATCTGCACCTGAGGATCCTGTTCATGTACCACCCTGAAGGACATCCTTCTTACAGGACCTGCAAGGCAGGATCCTTCACTGGAGGTACTGATGGAGACTTAAAATTTGAGTGTTGAATGAGCAGTGACAGTAAGGCACAAGCACTTGAACAGGGATTTTGCTAGGACAAGTTAACCCATTTGGGTCTTTTTGAATTCTTGAAAAGAGGAGAGAAAGGGGAGAGATGCTGTCTTGGCCCACCATGTGAAGACCCATTCTCAGGTTCATGTGTGGCACAAGACAAGGTGAGTGTCTATACATGTAAGTGTAAGGCAGACACACAGAAAAGTCCACTTTCAACCCCTCCTCTGCTTCTGAGTCAGAAATCTACAACAGAAGCCCACAGAAGTGCTAAGCCCTGTCCTGCATATTTCTACAGACCATTTTTTTCAATGTGCTGATGCTATTAGCTAAAAGAGCAGAAGATAACGTTAACAGGATGTCAAAAACGCTATGCTCTACTTGGGTCTGGGCCAGTAATAGGGATGGTGAATAAGCTGTGTGCTCCAGGAATGCTACTGAGCATCTTCAATTCCTGCATGTCCTCTTTAGAGCATGCCTTACATTTGGCTGTATTTATAAATCCCTGGTTTAAAAATAGCTGGTTTCCTTCCTGACAGAGACACATTAATAACAGTTATTGGCTGTCCTGTATGTTTTACATTTAGTTTCTGTAGTCACGTTCTCATCAAGTAAATGAGTATGCATGTATAGGGTAGCAGGGTGATCAATTCCAGAGACTGGGGAAGGAAAGTTCCTTCTTCTGTCCCTGGGAACACATTTGTTCATGTATCTATACATTCACTTGTGTGTGAATAATACTTATTCACATAAAGACTTCACAAATATGTCTACAGACAAATAATTGAATGAAAGTATGCAAGCATGGCTGATTTTATCGTTGAGTCCTTGGGAAAACAGTTTTCCATCAATCACCCCACTCCATCTACTCAATGCTTTGAGAAGAGTGTAGGGGGCTGCTCTTGAGTACATCAGGTGCCACGTGGTACAACTGCATTAAGCTGCTTGAGATCATCAGAGCATACAAGCCTTGGTGCTTCCATGCAAAACAGGAGCCATGCAGCATGATACCACCATCACTGGCCTTGGGCTTACGGGACTTCCTACAGTGAGCTCTTGTCTGTCCTGTTAGGAAGCTCTGTGGTTTCTCCTGTCTGGGAGACTTGTTCAGTTGGAGTGTGTATAGAACCATTATTTTATTTTCCCATAGGCTGCTCTGTGTCAGAAGTGATTGTTAAAACAACTCATCTTGATTCTTTGGTGCTGTGGCTACTGCAAGTTCTTTTACCCCAAAATAAAACATGCACAGCATGATCCTGTTCTGTTCTTATCCAGCTGTTAATTGTATTACTCCTGGGAGGGGAAGATAGTTGAGAAGGAGGATGAGCAGAGCGGTAACATTGAAATCTGTAGTGAGACGTGATTTCAAATTTTATTAACTTGCAGAGCAACACAGGCTTGGTGTCCCAACCCAAAGAGCTTGTAGTCAATTCAAATTCAGCCCAGACACAATTTATGTATGTGTAAATAAAATCTGAGAGGAGAGGAAACAAACCTAGGTGTTCCTAAAGCTCATGTATGTACCTTTGACATTTTGAAAAGCAAAATTGTCGTTGTAGAATAAAGATCCCCACTAATTTAAGATCTGGGAACAGGCAGGCTCTAACCTTGGTAGAGCTGTGCAGATGTGCATCATTCCAAGCTCAGATTTCTCATTAAAAATATGACACATACTAAGAAATATAAGCATCTACAATAGATATCATTTACTTGTTTGTAACATTTTAGGAGGAAAAGGGAATTGCAATAGATTCAGTACAATTTGAATTAAAAATCTGGAAGAAACCTCACAGGTCTTGCAGACTGATAGCTAATCCCTGTGAAAATGGCTATGAAATGAAATGATAGTTTCAGGGCTAGTTCTGTTTGCTTACTTAAACCAAAAGCCTTGTTAATGCCTATGAAAATGAAATCCAGTGATCAGCAAGCTCTTATGTTTATGGGCTGTCAAGTTAATTTCCGTGTAGCTACGCTGCCTTCCTTGTCATTGTTGGCCAAGGGTTAATTCACCACAGGAAAAATGCAACAAAATACATCACTTTAATCCCTTTCTTCTGTAATGATGAAGCAGTAGGAAAGGAGAAGTAACAACTGGGAAAATATTAAGATCTGGAATTTTTTATGTAAACTTGTCAGCCATTCCTGATGTCTGCAGTAATAAACACCCGACAATAAACAGTGAGGACTTTTCTTAAACCTCTATAATGTAAGAACTTCGAGAGGAAAAAAAAAAAAATGTTCAAAGGCTCTTTCTGAGCACATTAGCATTTCCAGTCTTTGTTGTGTTATCTAAGTAAAATGAAGCAGTTGCTCTTTCACCACTTAACCCTTTACAGGACAGTCCTCAGTACCAAAACAGAGTCCCATGGCTGAGCTTGGCAGAAGGTGTCAGAAGCTATGATATTCTGACTGGTAAAATCTTGGCTTTTTGGGAACTTTGTGCCAAAATCATCCCAGACTTTGAGTCTGCATTTCATCCTCCATTTATTTATTTCACCCCTGTAGTCTTTTTCTCCAACATTCCTGTCCTTTGTGCTGAACTGAGGCTCTCTGTAAACCAGTATTTCCAAAACTCCTGGCATTCCTCATCCCCTTCATAATCCTAGTGTTGTATGTCCCAGCCACCACCCCCATCCACCCCTGCCACTGAATGTCACCATACTCCATATAGTCTCAGCCCCTGAGTGGTTCCTGTTTTCTGAGTCCATGTCCTATTGAATAAAAGGCAAAGGATCTTTAGACCAACATTTGCTTTTTCTATTATTAACAGAGACAGACTGCTAATGCTTGGGCAGCTTTGGCACCAAATAAACCAAATGAATGAATGAAAGGTTCAGAGGCCCAGATGTTTTCAGAATAAGATGGGGCGTTCAGTTCACACAATTGTTCTGCCTGGGCTTGTTTTATTTTTTTGGTTTTTTTTTTTTGTTTTTCCTGCATGGTTCTTTCCTGTGGAGTGTAGGATATATTAACTTGTAGCCACAGAGTACTTGAAACGCATCTACTGGATCAGCCTAGTACATCAGTGAAAGATGGCTAACAGTCTTCCTTTTCCTGTGCAGCTGTTGTTTGCAGAAAGGGATGATTTTTAAGTTGATTTATTTACCTTAGACTTTTTTTTTTCCTTCTTCTCTTAATCAGTGAACATCAGCATGCTAATTGTTACTAGTAGTTTTAAAACAATGAAGAAACCTCATTGATACAATTAGGATTTTAACAGAAAAACATCCTTGACTTGCAGGTGGAAAGCTAAGGACTTTTGTCCTCAGGAATGTTGATATGACAGAGTTCCCATTTAAAAGAAAAGGAACAGAAGTCTATATAATTCAGGTAGAAAAAAACCCCAAACAACAAAACCCAAAACCTAAGTCCTCAACTTGGTCTTTTAATGTAAGGGACAACATTCATATATGGTTTTCATGGGTTTAGTAAATTGTTACCTGCTGTAAATTACTGTTCATGGTTTCTTTAGGCTGCCTGCTGTGCTAGAACAGAATGGTCTCCACTGGCAAGGTCACCTTGGTTGCAGAAGGTAGGCTCAGCAATCCCCCAAGCTGTTCAGTGAGGGCACAGAAACCATCAGTTTAGTAACCACTCCTGCCTCGGTTCTGAGAATCAGCTACTGCAGAGACACCACTGATATTTCACACCAGATAAAGATTCTTTTTGCTGTCACAGGTTAGGAAAACAACCTTGTTACTGTATGTAAAACACCTCACTGAAGTGCTGCCTCCAACCCCAGTACAAAGTTCAGGGGCACTTCGGGAGTGGGTCAGGCACAGACTCACAGCCCGACCATACTGTCCCTATTTTTCCATTTACTGATGCTTCCTACAAAGCTCCTCTTTTCCGAATCACTTTGTTTCTCTTTCTGTCTTACTGGCAGAGGGTGCCTCTCTGTGGCAAGAGCTTGTATGAAAGGAGGTTCCACAAAATCCCCCTGCCTGCAGCCTCTGCAACGTTCAAGGGCATCAGTAAGCTTTCGTGACAGTTCTCATGAACTTGCAACAAAACACTGGAAAGCACCTAAGAAACCCCTTGTTGTGCTATGAGGAGCTGAGGGTTTGCACATCACCTGATTGTTAACCAAGGAGGACTGTTACACACCGCATTGTGTTTACCACAGAGTATTCACAGGCTTCACAAGTATGACAAGGGATCGAGACACAAGTGGCAATGAAAGCAAACATAAGGGAGTGAGCTGGAAGTCAGAGTTCAGGCTCTGCGTGACTTTGGGCAAGAGCAGGCTACGGTCTATCTGCAGGGTGGAGAGTGAGGCAGGAGCACTGCATGGCCACCAGCCAAGCCTGCTCCATAGATGAAGCAGCAGAGATTCCCCGGCAGGGCAAATGTTGCTCTGCAGACTCTGACCTACAGAGTGGAAATGCAAAGCACAGGCTTAGGCACCTACCCTCCCATTTTGTGCAGGGGGAATGTGAGGTGCCTTAGAAATGCAACCCAAACCCAGTTGTACACAGACGTGGGAGCAAAGTTTTGAGGATGAACTTTCATTCTTGCAATTAAAGTCACGCCAAGCTTCCCTTTGAGCACTTTGGTCTTTTTATTGGCTGAAGCTCTGAACCTCTCTGGGGCTATAAAAGGGATAAAAAGTTTTTTGTCAGCCTGAGATCACAAAAAACATTGATGCTTTGGGGAGGCCTTCTCCACGGACTGCAGCACATTTCACCAACAGCAGAGCAGCTAGACAAGCAAAGGGTCAACATTTCTATGGCAATAGAAACCCTCCTTGCCAGCCAAAGCTTCTTTGGTTATTAACATATGTTTGCCTTCAGGTATGAATTTGGCTGTAAACAGATATGAATCAACTTTCTACTGAAGTGTCTTGTGTAGGAAAGTGTCCAGACATGAAGGTGGAAGGGTTTCTCCGGAAACATGCCCATTAGTCAATGCCACACCACCTCTTGACTGCAGGCCTCAGGGGCTTCTGGGGAGATCAGGCAGCCATGACCAACTGTCCTGATTTCAGATGGGTTAATTTTATTCCTACTACCTGGTATTGTTCTGTGGTTTGGACTTAGGATGAGAATAATGCTAATAACACAGTCATATTTTAGTTGCTTCTGAGCAGTGCTTATACTAAGTCAAGGACTTTTCAGCTTCCTATGCTGCCCTGCCAGCGAGGAGGCTGGAGGTGCACAGGTAGATGGGAGGGGACACAGACAGGACAGTTGACCCAAACTGGCCAATGGGATATTCAGAGGGATGGGAGAGAAAGCCCAGTCAAACAAAATATATCACTGCATCTACTTTTTGCTGCTCTTGGTTGATTATTATTGGCAGGATAGAGCAAGTAGAAGTGCTAGCTTCTCCCACAAACCCGTATTTATCATTTCAGAAGTAAAAAAAATCATGGGAAAAGCAGTTAATTCTATGATAATAGAGAATGGCCACTGCTCCACAGCTTATGAAAGGTAGGACTGTCTGTGGCACAGTGGGCACGAGGACTTGGCAGGAGCTGCCAGGACTCTTTATCTGTTTTCCCCGCTCGGAAGAAGGAAAGCTGCTGGTTTTCCCTTTCCTGTTTCTTTACTCGGAGAAATCTGTTACTTCCCCTGAGATTTACATCCTGACCTATGTAAATCTTTGAACTGCTCTCTTTAGAATTTCACTTGATGAGGCTCCTTGCTGAGAAATGAGCCTTCAGGAACACAGGATGGCGTCATTTATTCATCTGACATTAGTAACATATGAGGCAGCGCTCATCAAATAATTGCTTATGTTCATCCGTACTACAGTCATGGAGTGTTATTCACAATATGGGGTGAGTTTCCCTAATTAAATCTTTTTATATTCTTTAAAACAATGGCCTAAATGTGCTAATGACATTTGTCTGATTCCTATTGTTTCTTAAAACAAAATCTGGTCAGAACTGAGTATCGCTTTAGGTATACTTCTCAATGTATGTTATATACAAAAAGAAATGATATATGTAAATAGCTGCATTCTGTGCAGGTCAGTAGTGCTTACATTGTAGTTCCATAATCATGGACAGTTAGGATGTTTTAAAAGTTCAGGAGAGTAAATGGAGGAAGAGTGTTTCCAGATTCAGAATACATACATGTACATGCATGCACACATAAATATAAGTAACCTGTGGTCCTTGGCTGATCTAATTCACCTGAAATTGTTTTTTTATTTAAAGCAGGACACAAATGATAGGTACCTAAGAAAAAAATGCAGTTATTTTACAAACAAGAAGCTGTGTCTTCATCCTGTGAGCACAGAGCATCTCTACTTCAAGTCTCATTCAAGTCCCACCACCAACAGAGAGAGAAAGAAAAAGAAGCGGATTCTTGAGAAAGGGCAGCAAGGATTCCTGCTTATGCTTGAAAGCCCTGTGAAAGGAAGATGTAAGCAAAGGAAGGTGAGCTTCACTTAGTAAGTAACTAAGAAAAGTACAGCCCTATGAAAAGAAAAATCTAATTTCTCTTTACTGTTAATGAGGATTCTACCCATCAGTACAGCTGCTCCTGGGAACCACACAAGTGGTTTGGGAAGCACCTAAAGCTGGATGACCTCCCTGGGCTTGGGGGTAGTTAGTGAGCAGCATCTTCTTCCCACCCACAAACACACATTCCTCTGCTGAGGTTGCAGGTGCTGCTGCCCAAGGATGGCCTTCAGCCCCTGACCTCCCCCTCCTCCCACAGCCATGGGCCAGTGAAAGCCCAGGGAGCTGGGGAATATGGGCTCAGTCTAACATGGGCCTCATCAGGGTGGCACTACAATTCAGAGTGGGCTTTGCTTCAGGGTGGTGCTGGTAACTTGTCAGTCACCCTGCTCTAGCTCTGGAGTGAAGGCATGCCAGGAGTGCTGCTGGAGACAAAGGTTTTCACAGTGGTTTATAAATAATTGAATTCTGATGTTTAGGCAAGTCCTTTAGTTTCCTTTGTTTAAGCCCTGCAGGAGTTGTTGTTCTCAGCATCTCTGATTCCTATTCCTGTCAGCAAGCAGTGGAGAAATCATCCCTTTCTGAAAAGCTTTTGTTTTGGCACGGTAGATGCTAATAGCATCTTCCTTATTGTTCTTGTAACAGTTATACCTGGTCACCTAGACTAGCTATCTGGATCATGTTCATCTTGCCTAACATTAGACATCGACTGCCAGCTTCTGAACTTTCTGCCTAGGTGCTCATCCTGCCAGAGGAGATTTCATCAGCAGAGATCTCTTAATCCATCTGGCCAAATCTAGTTGACTATTTTAGGCAAGAGCAATTGCTCTCAGTATTTCATTAACTCTGCTGCCTCTAAAGGGTGCTTAGTTGCCAGGCTGGAATGTAGATGTGCCTCAGAGGCACCTAAAGTTAGGTAAGAGTTACGTCTTTTTTATTACTGTGCTGTATGTAACAGTCACCTGATTGCTGACCCAACATTTTAAAAGCAGAGCTTCTAGTTTGCTGTATTTACTGAAGTTTGTTCAAATGCTTGAGAATTGTTTGCTTAAAAATGAAGGGCAGTGCAAATCTCACAAAGCAACTTAAGATTGCAATGCAGGAGAAGCAGTGGCAGTTCCTCGTGCCAGTTACCCAGTTTTGGCAGTTCTGTGGTACTGCTCCGTTCCATTGGACTCTTTTGTGTTACTCTGGATGTCCAATATATGTCACAATATGTGGGAAAGTTGTGAGAGACTCCTAGGGCTTGTGTTTATCTCCTTGGTGTGGAGTGGCCACAGAAAAGCTCCAGAAGAATGTCAGTGAAACTCACTACCAATAATTCTGTATTAATTCAGAGACACTCAGGACCCTGGTTACACATGTGTATTCAGAAACAATCCAATCACTTCACTCCCATGTGTTGGGAGAAGGGAGGGCTCACTGCATGGGACTGCGGTATTGCAGTTATTCTCCTGTATTAGCTGTTGACATTGTTCAAAAGACAAAAGATGTAGTTTCCAGTGTGCTGGGTTTTTTACTAAAAATGAGCAGTGATCTGCTACTATATCCTCTTCCCCACTGTCTACCCCATACTCCATGGAGAACAAGGGCACTGGACAGTCCAGTCATTGTTTCCTTTCCATGGGAAACAAAACTTGTGCGTGGGCCAAATGGCATTTGAACCTCTCATATGACCTAACCAGACTTCTTTGCATCATGTGGCTGTGACCAAGCCTTCAGGTGCAGAGAAAAGAGAACAATCCCCTACCTCAGGGACACATCCAAAGGAACAAATAGCTGTCCTGGCTACAGCAGCTTATGTCTATATGCAGAGATGCATGATACTGTGAATGAAAAATGTGCCTCAGTGAGAAAAGGGAAAGAGAGCTGACTCACTTCAGTTGGTGGGACTGTAAGGATCACAAATGGACCAAACAGATTTTGCTTGCAAACTGAGGATGA
The DNA here is from genome assembly GCA_033439905.1 of Ceryle rudis. Taxonomy (NCBI): domain Eukaryota; kingdom Metazoa; phylum Chordata; class Aves; order Coraciiformes; family Cerylidae; genus Ceryle; species Ceryle rudis. Next base: position 88,718 of record JAAGNO010001298.1, read on the forward strand.
TTCCTGGGAAACTCTGGCAGCCACAACAGTGAGATTAGGCTCTTAGTGCCTGCTAATGCAGCAGACAGGTCAAACAGACCCCACTGCTTTGCAGATGTAGGAATTTGCTACTGGACAGTGTGAATGGTGATTATGTTACCACTATCATCTCAATGGCTTGTTCCAGATACTGCTTATGTTTGGACTGATATCTTCACTAATAATTTCTGAATAAAATAAATTTCATTCATTCTTCATCTAACCACTGCTACAGGAAAGAAGAATATTTACATACATTTCTTTCCAGCACATCAGTTGATGGCTTAGTCCAGCCAACAGTGGCAGTCAGACCCCTCAGTGCTACTGCCTCTATTTTATAGAGGAACAATGCTAACACAGCAGGCTGTGATAATGGTGTAGACTTTTTGTGATGAATTAATTCCTGTTTATGACAAAAGGTGCTAGTAATTACTGAGGAATGCTCATAATTTGTTTCAGCTCAAGGACTCTGTTTTTTACAAGAGGGATGAAGACTGGTGCTGTCCTGGTCTGAGGCAGGGCTCTTTTCTCCCAAACACTGTCAACTGGCATGGAGGAAACTGTAATTCAAGACATGAAGGTAAGCTATGAACAGAGGAAAAAGCAGTGTGGATTCATTGAAAGGCAGGCTGTGCCACACTAGCCCAGTATCACAAGACACGTGATTTTTCCTGGCAGATTTGCTCTGTTTTGATTTCATCTGACATGATGCCACACAAGATATATCAATTAAGAGAGGAGCTATACCAGAGCTGTGACCTGCCTAAGAAGCTTGCTAAAGGGGAGATGAAATACAGGCTACTGAGAGGGAGTAAGCGTGAGACCACAGGGCAGTCACTAGAAGGGTTCATCAGGGATTGGTCTCTAATTAGTGATGGCACATTCCATCAGTGTGAGAAGTGCCATCAAGAGGTAATGATTGAGCTTTGGTAAGATGGGAGGCAGACGGGGGTTTGGGACTGGCCAGCAATGGGTCCACCAAGGCACCTGCTGTGCCATCAGTTCCTGTACCACCCATGCTGGGCAGAGCATACAGTGAACATAACCCACATGTCAGACCACTGCAAGACATTTCATATGCTGATCCTAATACCTCTTCCACTTTGCATATCATAAGAGCTTCCAGCTTCACTGACATGGGGAGATACTAGTGAGCCAGGAGCTGATGGTGCTGCTGGCTGCAGAGATCTCCTAGCCACTGGCTTGCCCAGCAGGTGTGTCTAGAAAGATGGAGTACAACCTGCTGTCATTTTCTTTTTAAATTTTGGGAGAACTCAGGTGACACATCTGACATTGTATGGGCACATTATAAACATGGAGAACTCACCCCCAAAGAAGGTCCAAGGAGTTTCCATGTGTGTATGCTATGTACAGTGTGAAGAAATGTAGATTTTACATTGACAGATTACATTTCTCCTTGGGTATGTCACAGCAGAAAGGATAGAAAAGAATAAGGGGGAAAACACATGGGTTTTCCTTATAATCTTGTTGTCTAGGAATTAAAAGTGGTTCTTCATTAGGGTTTTACAGATAATAGCATGTGGTTTAACCTTGTTTTCTGGTCTTAGACTTTGCTTTCTGACCTTTCTTCAGCAATAGGTTAGGTTTAGGTGAAGGAAAAAGCATGGGAGGGTACAGCAATACCTTCACTAGCTCACTGTAGCCAGAAACACCAGGAATCCACAAAAAAAACCCCTGTAAGGCAGAGACTTCTTATGTCCAAATAACCCACTGAAACTGCAGCATCTGAAGAAAGTTCTTGAGTAAATGGCTACTTTTATGTACTAGTGGATGCTGTCAGGCAATTACTGGCACAGCCTTATGTTATTGAGGTCATTGGCACTCTCAGGAATGACCTGTGGCAGCTGGACAGTCCATGATATTAAAATGTCCTAAAAGCTATTGTGAGCCAAAGGTTTTACAAACATCTTTTATTTTAAGATGAGGCAAATGAGTGATTTGTTTGGTTTTTTTCCTAAACCAGTAATTTCCAATTAATATAATTGTTGCTTGCTGGGTAGCTAACACAAACAAAAGCTAAAGCAAACTGAAGATATTTTATTTCAACAAATTATGTCTTTTGGTAGAAAAGCAGAGGAGAAAACAGATGTCTTATTTACAACACTGCAGAGGATCCAGCAACTTCCACTCACCAGCAACATTAACAGTAGTTCATATACCTATAAGGGCTCCCCTTAGCAGTGCCACCATGTTTCATATTCCTCATTTCCTCCGGGACACTCTGTTTAGCCCAGCAGCTGGAGACAACACAGCCCCAAAAGACAGCAGCCAGTGTTGTGCTGTTCCTGGATCTGCAGTGTGCACCCATTTATTTATTTATTGTCTGCCTAGTACCTACCTATCGCCCAGCTGGTAGACCAAACCATACTGAGAACAGCTGACTTCATTCGATGACTTGTCTCTCTGTGGAGATACTCATTTGGGTCTCTTTCCTCCACCCAGTGACTGATTCTCATTGAACATACAGGAATTTCATATCCTTGAGATTGCTAGCCTTGCATTACACCTGGCCAGCAGGTTCAGAAGTTATTAGTGGGAGATAGACAGTGTGATCACACACACTTTGTTTCTTAGGAAACCAGCCTAAAAATAAAACATCTCAGTGGAAATCTGAGGTTACCCACCTTCTGCCAGATTGCTTTCAAAATCCCGTTGCACTTTATTTCCAGATGTCTAAACAGAGGCATGGGTCATAAATGCCTCTCTTTATCTTAAATGGATATTTATATGTTCAGGTAACTGTATCCCTCCTGTCACTGGACCATTTAATCTCTGTGTTTACGTTTGCCCTTGTTCTTGGATGGCACCTTGTCTGTCATTTATTTCTGCATCACTTCCAAAGTGGATCACTGAAATTTGCTATAGCTATGGTTGAGTATAAAAGGCATCTCTTTCAGGTCCTGTCTTGTTTAGGATAATACTGACTATCTTTTGCATATTGGTCATATTGGATAACATATACCACCACACATACAAATGAAACCATTCACTAGTAGCCAAAATGTCATGCAGTCAAACCTACTTTTGAAATAGAGAAGCTTTCTAGCTCCCAACTTCTCATTCTTTCTCAGTTGTTGATTAATAGACCCAGAACAGACATCTACATAAATGCTTTCTGTTGCCTGAAATAAGTACTTTAGTAACAAAACAGAACTATACCTATATTTATCTAACCTGTTGTCCAGCTAGTGTCTCAAATGACAGTTTTATACTATCTTTAGAACAATTACGTGTTATTTTGTACAGAGTGAAATGAAGCATTCAGTGTTCATGAATGTAGGAAATGTGAAATATATATGTGTTGTATATTCCTCTCCTCCTGACCCTGGTGGCTACCTGGTGTCTCATGGTATTTCCTATTAGACACTGTAATCCTGTTTTTGCTGTAATCCTCTCTTTGCTGTATTCTGGGTTTTCTGCAACCCTTCAGACTACTTCTGCCTCACCTGAGGTGGACATACAAGCTCAGCACCAGCTATATCATCTGTAAGGCACAGGAAGCCCTTGTGCTGCCCTGATGCTGCTCCAGCAAAGCCTTGGTTGAAGCAGCATCCATCTCTGCCATGGCTCTTGAAGAAAGAGTTAGACAAGAAGACAGGTCAAGGGAGAGCAGAAAGCGTGGCAAACAGGTCCCACAAACCCTACTGGCCAGGAAAGACTGTAAGATTTACAGTTGCTTTGCACAGAGAAAAAGAAGTACTGGAGGTACATCCACCCATGGGCAAATGTTACAACAAAGACAGCCCTGGTCAAATGCCCCTCTTTTTTCCAAGGCAGGACAAAAAGGAGCCACTTAAATTTCCAAGAAACAAACTGAATCTAGTCTTGAGAGCAAACTGTCCAACTGAAAATGAGTAACCACAGGGGAAAAGCTGGCCAGAAAGAATATGAAATTCCTACCTTTGGAATGGGGATTTTTTTGATATTTTTAGGAATGGGATAGACCGACACCTACTAGAGCTAGACTAGGTATAATTGACCCCTTAGGTATTGCAGAGGGTTGGATAAATAAAAGGATTTTTAGCTCAGCTCCATCCATGTATTTTCTATCCTAAGGAAGAAACAAATACAGAAAGTTGGACCTACCAACCATCATTTGTGTATGGGTACGGGGCACCCAGTGTGGTCAGGCAGTCCTTTCATCACTGAAGATTTCTAAAGATGGAAAAGAAAAGGAAAAAAAAAACCAAACCCCAAGAAAGAGCCTGAGAAACGGTGATAAAATCTTGAAAGTTAGGAACGGGGAAATATTTGGGGGATTAAGGCCAAATGGAAAGAAACGATGTATGCGGGAACCTTGCCCTTCTGACACTAGATGGCTCCGCAACCCCGAGGAAAGCGGATCTTGCTGGACATACTTCCTTTTTTCCTGGGAAAATAAAAGTAACAAACGGACACAAAGGTGATGAGAATGCTTCCAGTCTGTCTTTATAAGAGAGGAGCAACACTGCAACTGCAGGTTTTCTTTCCCAGATTTAGGAATTTAATCACACTAATGTATTTTAATTACACATACTACTTGCTTCATAATAGCCTTTAGTATACTTTATTGAAGGTTAGTGGATGTATTGCTTAAATGTATACTTTACATTACTATATATGCAACATAACCTGAAACTTACTAAAATACAAGAAAGAGTAAGTTTTAACTGCTGACTTAAGATGCCATAGATAATTTGAACTTTAAGTATTTCTAACTTTCATTTTTCTTTGGGTTGGGTTGGTTTGGTTTTGTGTGTGTGTGTGTTGTTTTGGTTTGTTTTGTTTCACATGTCATTCACTTCTGCTTAGTTTTAGCAGACTTGAGGTGCACTGATGACTTGGATCTTATAACACAGCCCATACGTTACTGGCAGAATGAAGCATTTTAGTAAAAATCACTAACGTATTATCAGGTATGACCAGTTTTACAGAAGGAGAGTGAGCAATCAGTGAGCTGGTCTGGTACAAGAACACTAGGAGAGCTGAGTGCAGTTTGGGTTTATTAATTAATTAATTAATTATTAAACAAAATTTTTAAGAAAGCAATGCAACTCCATAAATAAACATGTTAATTGCAAAAAAATATTGGGTTTTTTTTTTAAGTGCTCTTACATCAGAGACGTAGAAAGAGATCCACTAAAGTCAGAGCTTCCTAGTTTCTGTTGTAAAACATCAGTGCTCAGAAAACTATTAATATGAAGGAAATTTGGTTTTGGAAGAAATTGGTTCACTTGGCACAAAGACTACCCTTCTTATCTTAGCATGTTATATCAAGCCACTAAAGTCTTCCTCAGATTTTTGTCACTTTGAAGTTACCTTTCTATATTTTTGTTGATCTTCTGGTAGGGAACTACACCTTTATCAATTTATCCAAACCACTGCTGCTAGGAAAGGTCACCTTCCTTTTCTGCCATTCTTCCTTTGTCACCTCACTTGGAAAACTGTCACTGGCTTCCTGTCTTTTGATGCATCATATCAAATCTCTATTTTCTCATTTTCAGGGGCTTATTTTTTAGAAGGTCCTTAAAGATCCTTATGCAAATATTGTCCAATAAATTGAATGATGCGCTTGAGTGCTATCTGAATTTGTTACTTACATTGGAATTTACAAATAAAACTTTTCTCATTGCACTCCTTAGACATGTGGTTGAGAAAGAAACATTTCTTCAGACTGACATTTAAAATATATATGATTACCATATCCAGGTAGAGTTTCTCTTAATTTTGTGTATATTATCTGTTGAATTTTGCACTAATCTGTTAGTGATGGCTTAATTAAAAAGTGTTTCAATGCTGTGTTATCAGGGTGAAGAAATATGTAATAAATGTCTAGGAGCAATCTGAGTGAAGAAGAGGTTTCTGAGAGGGCAGAAGACACTGGAGTTTGCACAATGCTAGGCAGGACATCAGGGTGTGCAGTGGTATGAGACTGTTAAAACTCCTCTGGGGTCTCCTTCAGGTATATGAGTATGTGTATTCATGTTCAGCATCTTATACATAGATTAAAGCACAGAAGAGATATAACATCACTTAGACCCCTCTCTTCATGTCAGATGATTCCTCTTTAGTAGCTACTTGCTCACATTTATCACCTTCTATTCACTTTCCATCTCCTCCTTTTGCATTACCAGCAGGGAAATCCCTGCTGAGAGCACCAGACACCAGCGTGCCTACAGGGCATGTTTTGCTGGGAGATGAGATTTGAACTAAAAACCTCCACTTTGTTGTTACTCAAAGACTACATCAACTAGTAAATATCCATTGTTTTCCTCCTAAAATCACAATCATAATCTTATATACAACACTAAGTACTTCTTCCTGGACTAGGCAAGTTTTCTGTCTTTCAAGAAATAATATTTATTTTTACATTTCTTGGAGTGTTTTAGTCAGCTTCCTGAGCTCTCCTGTGAAACTGCAGTTTTGTGATTACAGCATCAAGCTCCAGTCTCAAGCTGAGGAAGAAAAATGTGAAGCAGCTGATGGAGAGGATTTGGTACCATCAATTAATCTCAACTTTATTATTTTGTGTATGTGTTAATGCCCAAGCACAGAAGCAGGATAGGGTGCCACAGGACTAAGCAATCACTGTGCAAAAGGGACAGTGAGACAGAACCCCTACATCCAAAAGTTTTATACCTGCCTATTTTCCTATTAGCAACATCAGACTGAAGCTAATGCCTTTGTTTTCCATGTGCTGAATGTAGCCTAACAGCTAAATTAAAGATCCTGTTTTACTGCCTTGTGGTCAGGTGGTTCAGTACCCTGCAATACCACAGGAATTATTGTGCACAAAAAAATATTCATGATCTGCAGCAGCCACAGAGGTTTAGTACAAAGTTTGAAGGCACATGCAAGGGAGAAACAACAGCAAACCATTTTTCTCTGTATAAAGCAGAGGTAATGGAGACCATGCACAAATCTGTGATCACATTTTAGAAGGGACATTTTCAGGAGAAAGTACAGAAGAGAGTTGCAATGAAAGAGGGAGAATGGTGGTTTGATTATGGTGAATCTACCTTCATAGGGAGAAAAATCTAGGGCCCAGAGGCATATCAAGAACGGGCAGCTGGAAGCCAAAGCCATATATATCCAATCACAGTGTTTGATCAAGGGCATTTGTCAGTGACAGCAGACTTCTGGGGAAGTGGTGAATTCTCCACCTCTTGCTGACTTCAGATGAGTGCTGCACCTCTTCTGGTAACTGCTCAGTCAGGATCACTCTCAGGAGATGAAGTGACCACATAGCAAGAGTGGAGGTGAACTTGCTGCATGAGAGATGCCTCCTTGCCTGAGTTGTGTCAAGGGATGCCATGGGTGAGAGGGAGCACCACCCAGCGGCACCCTGAGGCAGATGACATGCCACATCCCAACCTGCATGAATGTATCAGTCCTTGTGTTGGCCATACACCAAGTATCAGACCTCATGTAAATATCGCTAGTGAAACCTGAGGTTCTCATATGTATATCAAATCATTATAATGAAATAATTTTTAGCTCAGTAGTGGAGCCAGGCTGGTTACAAAGGAGTCATCAAAGGTCCTTGAGGGATCATAGCCACTGCATCCTGCTGTGTGTCACCCCTAGTGCTAGGGGGATAGAGGTTACAGTGATGTTGCTGTAACTGTCCAAGAACCTGAGCTAGTTTTTGTGATGGCTCCTTGGACATCTCCACCCAAGCTGTGTAGCACAGTACTCCTCACTCCATGTGACAGAGGACCATGCAGTCAAGTGGGGAAGGGAGACTGTCCCATAGCTTGGGCTAGCAACCCATACAATCCAACTGCATACTCCTTACTCTGGCTGCTATGCCTGTGTGTGAAACATGCCCAAGATACTTTAGTTTAGAATATTCTTTTGAGTATGTAACAGCTTTTACTTATGTTTTTTTTCCTCTTGGTCCTTTTTTTTTTTTTTTTGAATAACAAACTCTCCAACAGCTCTGCACTTGAGAGCTGACCCAGCTGCAGCCCCAACTGAAGGCCAAACAGCTATGACAAACCTAATTCTGTGCTGCAATTAGAAGGAAAAGAAACACAGCAAGCTTGGTCTGAGCTAGGCTGCTCAAATAAAGCTGCATGAACTTTCACACTTTGTATTGTTTGTTATGATGTTTTCAAAATGAACCACAGATGTTTTACTTTGCTGGTGGTTTTTTTCCCTGATTGAGTCACCTATTATACAGGCCAGATCTGGGCAGCTCAAACAGGAGTCACAATGAAGACATCTCCAAAAGAAGGTCAATAGTTTATTTGATTTTTAGATAATCCTCAGCACATGCCTAAAAAGATAATGAAATAAACATAAACTCTATTTGTGACATGGTGTAAAATGTTGGGAAATAATGGATTCTATCCAAACTGCTTGTGTTCCCCATCACTTAAATTGAGTCAGTGAGGTTGAGTTAGGATTGAATTTTCCCTATAGCTTGCAGCTTTTCTTTAAATATTGTGTTATGGTTACAGTGTAGGAGTAGAGGAGACTGAAAAGTTCCTGAGACAATCTCTGATCTTAACTGTGTATCTTGAGCCCTGTTGAGTAAGTGAGATCCCATCAAGCAAATCAAGTCAGGGACATAATATAAACTGGCAGTGTGATGGCAAATGATCATAGACATGCTCTTAAAAATGCTGAGTGCCACAACAGGGAATGAACCCCCTCTGGAAAAAAAAATAGACATCTTCTCTGACAAAACAGATCCTTTGGGGATTAAAATAATATGCAGAAAAAAGGACAATTCTCTGGCAAGAGTTAACCTGACTGTCCATAATCTGCTGAGTCCTTCCTAGAAAGGAGAATAGAGATCTGGTTATAGAGCGTGGTTTGAGAGCAATAGATGTCAGCCTCTTTGAAACAAAAGTTCCCATCAAAACACATCCCCCATTTTTTTTACTGCATGCTTCATTTATTTTTTGTTTTCAAAGAGTTGTGCAATAATACATCCAGATCCCCAGAATACATGTTATAGTTTTAACAGAGCATTGTCCTTGGAAAGTTTTCAAAGTATTCTGTATATTTGCAGTATCTGTAGTTAGCACACTCAAAGCCAGAGTGATTCATTTCCTGCCCAGTGGCCATTTGTTGTTTCATAGTTTTTTTCCGGCTTCACCTTTACAAATATAATGAAAAATTCGCTACTTGCAGATAATGAAAGTGAAGGAACTAAACATTAATGCATACAGCAGAGAATGTCAGACAGAGAAACTTGCTTGCAAACGCCAGTTCAGAGCAGCATTTTGTATTAGATAGCTGTGATCAGCACCTACATCTTTGCAGTTAGGGGGTCAGTAATTTGGAATCAGCTAGAGCCATGGGTATTTTCTACAGTGTAAGCTCCCGAGCAGTGAAAAGTTTTAAAAAGTTCAAATTATTGGTTAATAATCAATATTTTTGTGCATTTTTGTTTGGAGGAAGGCCAGCTCTGCAGAACTACCTTCCAGCACTTTGGTCCCCAGCCTGTACTGGTGTCTGGAGTTATTCTTTCCCAGATGCAGGACTCTGCATTTCTCCTTGTTGAACTTGATGAGGCTCCTAACAGTCCATTTCTCTGGCCTGTCTAGGTCCCTCTGCATGGCAGCACAATGACCTGGTGTATTAGCCACCTCTTCAACTTTTGTAATGTCTTCAAACTTGCTCAGTGTGTGTTTTATCCCATCATCTAGATCACTCCTGAAGATGGTAAATCTGCTAATCTCTGTTCATTGTAACCCTGGACAATTAGCAGAGGTAGGAGTGCCTGTCAATAATCTTGTATGGTCAGGGTATCTCTCATGATGTCACAGAACAGTTCCCTGGAAGACAGAGTGGATCACCTGGATTGTGTACAGACCATCAGCATGTGGCTTAGAGACAGACGCCAATATGAGCAACCCAAGGAAACAGATGAGAGTGAAGACAGAGGCATGGGGGATTAGGGTTGGGAGGGAAACAGATGACTCTACCTGAGCTGCTAGAGGACCACCGAAGTCACGTATCCATAGCGGATAAGAAAGCTACCAAAGATTTCCAGGATAAACTGGCAATGAACCAACTCACAGGCTTTCAGCTGGTCTTCAGCTTGTGGACCAAGGTCAGTGGATGGATGCCAGATGACTCCAAATGGCTCTGGAATTCACCATATTACTTACATTTTTTGTTATAGTAGTGTACTAGAAAAGGAAGCAGGTGATAGCGAGGAAGATGGGTGTAGATCATTATGAGCCTAGTAACTCCAGCTCTGCATCTTGCCGAGAATCAGCAGTTCTGGTATGACTCACAACAAAGCATGAAGAACGAGAAACAATTAAATTGTTTGTAAAGGGCAATCATTCAGTTTCAAAAAGAAATTGTCACAAGGTAGAAGAGGATGGAGCATCACAAACAGAAATCACTCTCCAAAGTGGACACTGAGCAGAAGGGGAAGCATCTGAAGGTATGAAAATCAGCTTTATGGTTAAGCCTGGATACATAAAGAACAACTGTAGGCTTTTCACTACTGAGTATACAAGAAGAAGAAGAAGAAGAAGAAAAAGAAGAAGAGGAAGAAGAAGAAGAAGAAGAAGAAGAAGAAGAAGAAGAGGAAGAAGAAGAAGAAGAAGAAGAAGAAATACTTTTGCATAAGAATAGCCAGCTGCAGTCCTAAAACAAGACGTGCAAGATCTCAAGACTGAGGGATTCTGGCAAAAATTGGGTCTGACACATCATTGCTTAGTGAAAAAGTGAACTCAAAAATCCATTTGGACAGACTTCAGCTTCTGAATTTCCAATAAAGCCCAGAAGTAGTATAATACACTGGGAAATCCAAACATGAATATTATTTTTAAAAAGTGGTTTGTGCAATGATTTTCATCAAAATAATTTAACCTGCATTCAGAAAGTGTTACAGCATCTGCTCACCAAGAAAGGCACCTTGAAAAGCAAAAGCAGTGAATGATCAGGCTCCATCTTGACAACAGTATGTTGGTTGGCTTTACTGGCTGAAGTTCTTGTGGATCTGAAACAAGGAATATGATTTTCTTGTAGATATTCACTATCCAAAAAAGACAATCATCTCTATCCCTGGATTTTCCTCCTGATCTGCAGGACCCCACACTTTGGCCAACCATCCATATGAGAAGATTATCTACTGTACATGCAGCTATGCATATCCATACTTATGGATATGCTCCCCTGACACCTCCAGATTGTGCTGCAGCTACCACAGAGAACACATAAAGCCTGGGGAACTCTCTTTAAAGGCACTATGCCCTCTGCCTGTTGCTTGGAGCAATCTGGACAAGAATTTCAAAAGGATGTTCTTGCTGTATTAGAACCATCACTTCCAGAGCAAACCTGGGCTGTGTTTACTCTATTTTTGCTGTGTGAAAATAAATTGTTTATCACTGAGCTCAGCTGGAGCCATTTGATGGTCTCTTTCTGAGCTCACATTGCTTCCAATTCAGTAAGAACTAAAAACAATAACATGGATAATCTAATTGCAAATCAGTAGATATCCTGACCATTCTCAATCTCGGAACATGTATCCCACGTACACTAGATGCACATGCAGTGCACGAGCTTTCTAGCAGCAGTAGCTTTTCACATAGAACAAAGGTGACATTTGTGAACCATAAAGCCAATCTGTGTTATCCTGCTCAGGTGATACATTGCAGAGACTTTCTTAAAATAAATAACAAATTTTGATCTCTCTCCCTGATTGCATTCCATGGCCAACTGGGGGAAAAAAAAAAAAAGTTTAAACCCTTGAATTTCATATGCGCTGAAGAAATCTTGGAGAAAAGAAAACAGGAAAGCATTTGTAATATTAAAAATAGATTGCTTCCTGGAAGTAAGAACCCTGATGGTGTTGTTGACTTGTTTTTTTCATGTTAAATGCTGTATCACAGAGAAGCACAGCTAGTCAGCTCCTGATCTGATTTGAAATTTGTCCAAAATACAAAGTTTATATGGTAAAATTTATACTTTGTTTTGATGCTTTTATATTTATTTTTATGCAATACATTCATATGTAAAGATACTGTTACAGGCTGTGATATGAAAGTCTGACTTCAGAGTCCCCAGAGAAATATCTTAGCCTTAAAAGTCATAAATAAGTGGGAACAAGATAAATATTACCCTGGATAATAATGTCCAGGAAAATAAGTGTCATTCTGAAAAGCTGGGCATCTCCAGGTGAATTTTCCACCGGAATATTGCTGGAAATTGTAGAGATTTCCAAAAAGGTAAAAACATGAAATATCCCTACAGGCTGCACTCCAATTTAAAACGTGCATCGGGGCTACGTATCCAAGTAGACACAGCCACCTGATCTGTCACTGTGATTTAACATGGCACCCCAGCTAGCAGAAAATGTTGAGACCACAATAACCCCATGTTCCACTGTCATTATCAGTTTCCCAGCCAGTAAAAAGCAGGTTTACATGTGTGGTCCCATGACAAAGCCCTGCAGCTTGAATGTGAGGAACAACCCCCTTGCTGGCTGCTTGTGAGTTGTTGGCAGAGTTTTCCTGAAGGAAAAGGTCACGATTAGGGATGTAGAAGGCTGCTCTTTCTCAGCAGCGGCTGAAGTGGAAAATGCTCTTCTTTGCCCGGGTAGCCCCATCAGTAGTGCATTGCTATTACATAGGCACAACGAACGAGTACAGTGCAAACTTCATATAAAATGGGGCAATTGAGATTATTCAAGGATTTATATGCTAGCAGGTAAACACCCAGTGAGTAACAGTCACCCAAATGTGGAGACCAGGGTACTTTTAGCTTCACAACGTGTTTCCTTCCCAACTACTGAAGTCATGCACACTGGAGCATGTGCAGACAAACATCC
>JAAGNO010001298.1:104183-117702 GCA_033439905.1 Ceryle rudis
AAATAATGTGTCCTATCTCTGTTTGAAGCTGTTCAAAAGCATTATTGAGATTTTGGAAAAGTTTAATGTCAAAATACACATGGTCCTAAGAAATAGTTTTATTTTTACTAGAGCAGAATTGTTTTGTAGAAAGTTTTCTGCTAAAATATTTTCCCAATACAACCTAACATTTTGAATCATAGAATAATTTAGGATTGGAGGGAGCCCTGGGGGTCATCTAGTCCATCCTTCTGCTTCAACCAGGGCTAACTTTAAGGTAGATCAGATTATTCAGGGCATTGTCTCCATCAAATCTGTAAAATGTGCAAGGTCACTTTCCTGGCCAACCTGCTCCAGTGATCATGGTGAAGAGTTTTTCTTTATACCCATCTGAAACTTCCCTTGATCTTACCTGTGACCACTGCCTCTTGTTCTTTCACACTGTACCTTCAAGAACCTAGCTCCTACTTCTCTCTATGCCACAACAGGGAGCTGAATACAGCAGATAGGTGCCCCTGAGCCTTTGCTTACACAGGATAAAAAACCCATCTCCCTCAACATCACCTCACTGCTGGCTTTTCTTCTACTTCTCATCCAGTGGGTCCCTCTTTTTCCATAAAACTGGTCCCAGCCTGTGCTGCTCTGTGGGGTTACTGCACCAGGATTCTTTTCAAGTGTTTATTGATCTTTGTGCGGTTCCTGTTAACACTGTTAAGTCATTCCTCCACCATCTCAGGATATTGCTTGAGATGACCTGGAATGTTGTGGAATGGTATGACAGTCCCCATCATTTCTGTCTAACACATCATGCTACTTATATGTCAAGTTCCCTACGACAGAGCCATACATGAATGAACTTGTGTGTGTCCCGTGACTACTTTCAGGCATCCAGAAACTAGGATGCCTTCCCAAAGACAAAGCAAAGTGCTCATCATTAGAACAGAGCCAGGACTATGGTGGTGACAGGTGCTCTCTTTCCCTTATCTCTTTTTGCAGTTCTGTTTTTAAATTTTAGGACTTAAATAATCCTGTCATTTTTTTCTTTTAATTTTTTTTTTTCTGTTTTTGTTTGTTTGTTTGTTTTTTAGCAAGGGAGATGTTATTATATTTCTTTCAGCACTATTAGCTTGATATTATGCTGGTGAAATGATGACACGTCCCTTAAGTTAGCAGAAGCTAACTTTCTTGTTATCTCTATTTGCCATTTTTTATGATGGGAAGAAACCCACTTTGCTGATACGGTACCTGGTGGATGAGCAAGGAGGTTATAAAAAGGTAAGTAGTAGTAACAGAAGTTGTAATGGTAGCAATCAGAAGCCAATAAAACACATCTGATGCTGACCTCAATTAACACTGACATGCACTCTCATTTTAGTAGTAATATCAAGTGACTGCTACAACATAGTTAAAGCCCAGAGCTCTGTTTTCAAGGGATGCTGGTGACAGTTCTGGTTTCAAAACAAACAATTAGAGGCCACAAATCAGGATACCAAGTTGAAATGTGGTCTCCTGAGGATCTCACGATCCTGAGCTTGAGCCCTCAGATAAACATAGCGCTGCTACAGAGAGAGCCACATTGCTTTTCTCATTCCAGATGATAAACAGGTGTAACCTGCAATTTTAAAATTCTGCCAGGAGTGGAGCAAACATCTGCAGCTGGGATGACACAGGCCCTCTTCCAGTTTATAAAGGCGGATAATATAAGATACGGAGTAGCAGGCTTAACCTTTGAGGTTAGAAAGTTCAAACCAATTTGTTGAGAAAAGCTAAAGGCTTATATTAACAAGACTCAGAAAGGGACTGGACAAGGAGAGGGGCCTGGATTAACAGTGATATCAAAACACCTACAGTCAAGAACAATATCCATGGTGGATAACTCAGGCTGCAGGATATCAGTATTTTTGTTCCTTTTTAAATGAACATTTTGGAAGCAATCTTTTCACTCCCCTCATGAGTGAACACTTTGGTCACTTTAGGGCACTATCACAGAGTGTGCAAATTGGGGTCCCTTCAGATGACACTGGCCAGAAAGGCGAGATCTAGAAACATGACTGATACGTCACAGCCACTAATGGGCATTCAGACTATGAGACCAGATCAGAAATTGTTCAAAGTAGCCTTCTCTCCCCACACACAATGTGCTCACTGAGTCCTTGACACCAGCTTATTCACTCTACGGAGCTGTCTTCATGCTCATGCAGACAGACTTACAGACAATTTCTGTTGGTCAACACAACTAAGAGTACTTACTTGCATGAAATTACCCGGGTACAATAGCAAAAAGTGAAAAAATATTGCCTAGGATGATAAAAGACTTACCCACCCTCTGAAATGTTAAATTTGAGCCTGCATCTTTTTTATGCCTAACCACCATTTGCATGGGTGGGTATCCTCCACGCAGCAGAGTTTCAGCTAGAGCACCTGTCCTCCCCAGGAGGATATCTGACATGACTGGAAAAGGACTCTCAGAAACAATCTGGGATAAAATCAGTCTCAAACATGACTCTTCTGTGGATCTCAACTGGATGTGGAGCTTCAGTGTTCCTGATGATCCAGGCACTCATTCTGAGCTTTCTAAGGATCTAAATATAAAATTCCACATACTGGTCTTCTCCCAGTACCTGGAGGTAGAGTCAAGAGACCAGATGGGCTGCATCTGAAGGTGATGAGTGAACTGGCTGAAGTAATTGCAAGGTCCCTCTTAATCATCTTTGAAAAGTCATGGAAACTGGGAGAGTCCCCCTCTCTATGACTGGAGAAAAGAAAATGCTACACACATCTTTAAGAAAGGCCAAAAGGGCAATCCAGGAAACTGAAGACTAGTCAGTCTCACTTTGATCCCTAGGAAAATCTTGAAGCAAGTCCTCTTTGAAGATATTTCTGGGCACATAAGGGAATGAAGGTGACTAGGAACAGTTAGTATGGGTTTACTATTTGTAGATCATGTCTGACCAACTAGACTGTCTTGTGATAAAATAACTGGCTTTGTGTGTGAGGGGAGAGCAGTAGATATCATTTACCTTGACTTTAGTCTTGAGACTTGAGACTGTTGCTCACCATGTTCTTGTATCCCAAGTTAGAATATTATGATCTGGATGGGTAGATAACTAGATGGCTAAAAAGTTGGTTGGATAATCAGGCTTAGAGGGTTAATGGGTCATCATCCACCTAGAGGCTGGGAATGAATGGTGTACCATGGGGGTCTATCTTGGAACCTCTTGTGTTTAGCATCTTTATCAATGACCTGAGGAGAGTGGTGACATGCACTTTTAGCTGACCCTGCTTCACCAGGAGACTAGATTAGAGACCTTCTGCAGTCTTTTCCAAGCTGTCTTGCCCCATGATCCTGTTAGAAGACATTAAATGAAGCCCATTCTGTTTCTTCAGCAGATATTAACATGTGAAATGCAGTATGCATCAGCAGTCTGCATTTCATCACAGTTCCTGCTGCAGACAGTTTCCCTTGGTCTTTTCCCATGCCGCAGGTTCGTCAATCACAGAGGACCATGTTGGGTAAAATGGCTCCATTGCTTACAGATCACATGCTGAAGCTGTGATTTAGTCTTCTCTATGTTCTTACTCAGGCAATGAATTTCAGTGCTCAGCTCTCACTTCATATAATCCAGCTATCAATATGGTTTCAAATCAGTACAAGGTTTTCCACTCAAAGAGTTAAAAAGAGGTGAAATATTCCAACAACTAATGAGTCAAATACTATGGCTGAAAAAGGGCTGCCTGTCCTGAAATAGACTGGGGAGGATCAGTGCTGCAACTAAGTTTCCGTGTGAACCTCTGACTTTTGTAAATACCAGAGACTCTTTCCTTTCAGATCTCAAGTTTACCTTCCTCATCTGGCTTGTTGCTTCCTTTAGCTGCACTGGGAGGGGACTGCTGTTGTGTAGGGAGAAGCCTGGGTTATTGTTGTCTTATTTGCCTTGTTTTTTTCCACGGATACTGTCCCATGGGATTCAGAAACTGTGAGACCAGTGAAAGGTGATTTTTTTCTATGCACAGTTGGTGCAGTCTTGTAGAGACAGCAACAAGTAAAATCTTGGCTGGATTAAAATCAAAGATGAAACACTCCTTTATTTCAATGAGGACAGAGTTTCACCCAGTTCCTTTTGCAGGATGATGCTCCTCACAGGGAGGAGGTTTGTATAAGTGCAAAAATCCAGTGAACCTCAGAGATAACTTAAGTTTTCCCTGGAGTTACTAAAAAAAAAGTATTCAATGGTTGTGGCATGTTATGAGTGGCTTTTAACTTTTTGCATAACATCACTCTGATGGTTCTTGCAGACCCTGGGCAGGAAATCACGCTGATATAATCACACTATCTGCCTGTCTTCTCTTCCTGTCCCCTGTAGTAGCTTTTTAATCCACTGACCATTTTAATCCATTAATCTTCCATTTTGATTAGCTCGTGCTTTGACAACACCAATCATAGCCTTACTTACATCTCCATCTATCCCCAGCAATAATTAAGGAAAGCTAGACCTAGTTTATATAGCCTTGATCTAAAGATAATGAGGAGGATGACTGAAATGTTAAGGTGTCATGTGCATGTGAAGCAAGAGAGTATGTGAGAAAAAAAAGTATTTGAATATTTAACACTTAAGGGCTAATCTGAAACTTTTAAGGTAGAGCCTTTTTAAAGGGGGAGCAAAGTAAGTTGTTTCTGGAATTTCCAGGAGCACCACCCCAGAACCACAGAAATATTTTCAGAGGAAGCTTGTTAACAAGCTTCTATCCATCTCTCACATGGGTGAAGATTTAAAGCGAGACAGTGGCTTGCTGGAAAAGCACACAGATAGTGAGGTGTAAACTGAAACAGGGAGATGGATTTCCCAGAGTGCAGCTGTATCAGGCTGTCTGCTTGATTTCTTCAGCATTATGGAAAAGGCTTGGAAGAAGCCAGACAGGTTATACTGTTTTGTTACAGTCTTGTGAGGGTCTCTTACCTGTATGCATCACACACAGCTTGTATAGACTCTGAAGCCAAATCTCTCACCTACATGCAGTTCATGGGCTGCCAGAGCTGTAGCAATGCTGTCAGGTATTTGGTGCTTAATTGCACCAAATACCAAGCTTCAAATCTACCGAGGCTTCTCTCCTCAGGCTCATATTCAGAACAGCTATTTGTCTGCAGAGAAGCTGTGGATGTGTGAGTCCCAGCAACTTCAGGACCAAGCTTACTACATTATGTTGCTGGAGATTCTCCCAAGGCCAGAGTATCTGACTATCTCTTAAAGGTTAATATGACAAGGCAACATTCAAAGACACCAAAGTAAACAGTGTTTACATCTCATTGACTTTCAGCAGTTGTTTAGCACTTCCATACTTTAGTCTCCAGGAAATTTATCCTTATAAAATTGCTAACTACACATCATGCTTCCCAAGGATGTCAATGAGTTTTCCCTCTCGGTGCATTGCTGAGCAGTGTTCTGTGAACTTCGAGCTAGAAGCATGGAGTGGTAAGAAAAATAAAATATAGTTTTTCCTTTATTAATTACCACTTTATGTTCACCTAATGTTTTTTCTCTGTCTTTAAAAAAACCCAAAAAAAGTACACAGGTTGACTTCTTTACCAAGATTGTGTGGAAATACAGGATATATATATTTAGCACTAGTCAATCTGTTGAGAATGAGTAGGAAACCCATCAGTTCCTGAGGCTGCAGTATATTTCCTCTGCACAACTTGTCAGCAGCCTGCTGGAGCTGAGGATATTCTGTGTACCTGAAATGTCAGAAATGTATTATTTATTTGCAGCCAAAAGGCTGAAAATCAGGGCCTAAAGTCTCTCATCCCCAGGCTGAACAACTATTCAACAAGCTTCTGAAATGAGGTATGAGCTCTGCAGCTGGTACACTGAAGCACCACTGAAATCAGACATGGCTGCAGCCACACGTGCAAGGTAACAGTGTCTGATCCACTGCCCATTCATTCTCTCTTTGGAAACACACTCATTTTCCAAGGGCTCAGGACCATTTAGAGCAATTTTAGCAGAATCCCCTTTATTAACCTACACAGTGTTCTGCTCAGAGCAGTTTAAGTTTGTGTGGAAAACCACGCGCTTAACGATCCTTTACTTGCAGCCTGAAATCTGTAGCGCTTGCAGAGAAATAGTGTGACGAACCAATGTTTTAGTTAATTGTAAGAGCTTACAAGTTAACTTCTAAAAAAAAGGAAAACTTCTCCCTAGCAATCTATCTCAGTTTCCCATGATTTTCTGTTCAAAATTTCCTGAACTTGTGGTGGCATTTTTATATTTAGTAGCTCTGAATGTTTTCTTCTTCCATTAATTTGCTCCATAGTTTTCTGAACTGAAGTAAACAGTAGCAACCTGTGGAAAAAAATTTCACAGGCTGACTAAGCACAGATTAAAACTATATTCTTGTATTTATTTTGAACTTGTCCAATGCTACTCTCAGCTAATGCTCACTAGTTCTTGTTCTAGAGGAGGCAGAAAACAGCTTTTCCCTAAAACTCTTCTCCTTCTGTGAGATACCAATAATTTCTGTGAAGAGATAGCAAAGTATTATCATTCTTCTCTGTAATAAAATAAAAGAAATGCAGAGAACTAATTTGCTGAGGACTTTACATATCTGCAGGAATATCTCCAAGTTTACTTGAAATCCTAGTGAAGAAGAAATCAGTACATAGTGCACAGGGAAATATGCCTTTCTTGCCATTCTGAAAAAAACCCCAGATAGAGCACTGGATCATTCTCCCCCCTTTGCAGCTCTGCTTATACCTGCTTACAGCCACACAGCCCCACCATGCTCCCTCTGGAACAGGCCACAACAGTGTTAGGCTGGAGAAAGGAACAAAGCTGTGCCTCTCCACCACTGCCAGTTCCCACTGCTTTCCCTCCTGCAGCTGCAATGTCCCTTTGTAGCTGAGGTGTCTAGCAAACTGCATCCCAGGACTTGAGTTCAAAGTAACCTGTGAAAACCAAGCAAGCAAGCGAGCGAGCAAACAAACACAGAAAAAAGACCAATTTGTTTTCAGTCATCTCTGTCATTTGACTGTATTCACTCTGGTCAGACAGCTGTTTGCTGGCACAAAAAAAGATGCAGCATGGGGTTAAGCAAAAGGGTCCTGAGGAAAAGCAGGGCGGATTCTTCTGGTGAAGTTGCCACTTTATGCCAGAGAAATGTTGGGCTGAGCTAAAACTGGAAGTATATATATTGCAATAGTTAATGAAACAAAAGATGCCTGAGGTGCACCATGGTTTTTTTACACAAAAGGAAGTCATGATATTTAGGCTCTGATTAACTGTCATATGCCCAGACCTGAGGAAATGATCTTAGAAAAAATGCTATATAATAAAAAATAAAAAGCACTTCATCACTTCACATGAGAAATCTGTCACAGACACTTCTCCACCTTACACCACTTTAGAACAGTGAATTTTTGAAACAGGTGACAAACATATTTATGGCATGGTGATTTGAATATACATATTTATATGAATATATCAATTTGCTTGAATGCTATGTAATGGTCAGGAATTTTGAAAAAGTTTAGGAGTCAGAAAAGAGGGAAGATGTTTAAACATACAGCAATGATTTTCTGTAGTCTACTTGTAAAACTGTCACTTGAATGCAAATCTTGAAGACCAAGGACAAATTCTGCAATCCTCTCTTCAATGTCTAAGGCACCTGTCTCATAATGTAAAACCCAATTCCATCAGAATTATAAAGATTCCTCCTTAAATTGACATCAGAGCTGGTCACATAACAGACTCAACAAACTGTATGGCCATTAAGGGACTCTACATTATACAATACTGATTTCTCTAATAACCATATAATTATACTGAGATGCAAATTGCTAATAAAACTTAATAATCCTTCTGAAAAATTAGCGACATTAGCCTGAGAGCAGGCTTGAAATGCCTAAAGCCATCATTTTGATAGCATCACCAAACTATATGTTAATAATTGTAGCACTTTAGCTGCACACTCCCTGCTGGTTTAGTACTTAACTAAACTGTAATATTAAATAGTTGTTGCCAGTTTAAGAAGTTTGTCAGACAATATAAAGATGTCTTCGTGACTGTAATTTAAAACTACACAGAAGTGCACCCAAAAAGTTCCGCTTGTGAAGTTATCTCCTAAGGGCTCCATTTATGGATATTACCCAGAGTTTAAAGAGAGTTTTTATACCCCAGAGACTTAACTAAGTAACTGATAAGATAGGCCCTGCTTTCACTCTGTTCTGCTAGTTTGTGGTGGTAAATGGTGCCCCTGTTTGTGGTGTGTTTGAGCTACACGGCCTCCACTTTCTGTGCATTATCCCTCCCTGCAGCCAGCCAGGAGCCAGCACAAACAGCCTGGGAACAGGGAAACACTGCACACACAGGAGACAAGTCCAGCCCAACCCTTGGAAATGTTTCACCAACCAAAAATAGCAAGGCTAAAAAGATGCCAGCAAAGTTGGGTCTTGACATTGACTGATGTTTGCCAATGTTGTGGTACATCCGTCATGCGAATCAGTTGACATAACAGTGTCCTCTGCTGACTGTCCCACACCCTCCTTCCTCACGACGGAAGCTGGGTATCTTGTGGAAACCTGCTTAGGAATTGCGCCAAGCAGATGTCACCTTCTTACCAGGGGCCCTATTTATGGTGTTAGGGAGATGCAAACAGGTTTTACTATGGGCTAGGAATAGTTTGGCTTGTAAGGGAATGACTGAGGGCATAGCTGTCTATAAAATCCTAAATAACATGGAGAAGATGAGTAGGGAATACTTGGTCAAGGTATTGGAAAATAGCTGAGGCCACCAAGTGAAAATCTGTATGCAAGAAGTCCTTGCTGCAGGATGTCACAGATGCTAAGGGTTTTGCATGGGTTCAAAAAGCTAGTGGAAAATTCATCAAAGTATATGAAACATAAGGGTTGGTTCAAATGCCTTATCCTCAGTTCTTTTAAACTATAGCCTGAACATGATGAACAGGGTAATAACCAGTGCACTCTGCAAGACTAACTGCAGGTGAATCACTAGTAAATTTTAGGGGTTAAGGGTCCCTGTTCCTGCATGAAATACTCCCTGCAAAGCAACCTCCAGATGACTAGCAGTAAGCAACATTGGTCTTCCAGTTCTGGTGCAACCTGGTGGTCTCTAATGAACAAACCCCCTTTCTTCTTCCTGATTTCCTGGTGATAAAGTCCAACTCTCCAGTACAAGGAAATATGCATATTTGAAAAGGACATATATGAAACTTTTTCTTTCAGCTCTTCTTCCCTGTTCCATGCCAACACAACACTGATGAGTCCAGGCAGAGTGTCTGTCCCAAACCCAAGGCTGCTGCTGCCAGCTGATGCCCAGCATCTGCAAGGTTAAACAGGTATGAGTGGTGGAAAAGAAACTGTAAACTACAGCCTCAGTTGAGACTGGAAAGAGATTGTGGAAATTATATTCTGAAATCAAAGAGATGAAACATCAGAGATAATCTTTGCCATGGCAGTGCCTGACACAGGTATAATCATGGGTTAGTGCAGTACACCCAGAACTACAAGAAAATCTGGTAACCAAGTATGATTTTCATCCCTGAAGTAATTCTCAAATCTGGATATTCTGCAGTTGAACACTGGAGGTGTGACTTTGTCACATACAGATGTGTACCTTGCAGATGGCTTTCTGCTAGGGAGCTTGGTGCAAGTGGCATAGACTTGCTGTGTGCCCCACTGTCCAGGCTGCTGAACCCTCACTGGTACTGCTGCTTAGCATGGCAGGATGAAAACTATTTTATGTCTATCTACAGTGTGTTGCAATCATGCTTCTGTATGGAGTGTAAAAATGGACCAAGAGGAATAAAACCAGAAGTAGCTACATTTCCACTTGTTTTTGTGAAACCATTGCTAGAGTGATCATGCCACTTAGGATTATTATACCAAAAGAGGCATCAGCTTGGAGATTAGGGAAACAGTTCTGTGGGATGCTGAACAGCTTTGTCTTCCCCTGGAAAACAGAATTAAACTGTAGTTCATATATTCCACCTTTTAGGAAAGCCTTTTTTCACCAAGAATCAGGAAACCACATTGCACTGCCATTTTTCCTGGCACCAAAGTCTGCATCTGATGCTAAAGCTGGACCTGGAAATTGAATTCATTTATTCCCCCCACCCCCAACTTACAGAGCAGACATCATCCACCATAATGTCTCATCATAAGAAGCTGCAAGGCAGAGATACTTCACATTTGAACCAACTGGTGTCAGTCAGTGAGTAACATCTAGGTAACCAGAGCACCTTCCATCATGAACCTGATACGTTTAACAGCTAATTAAATCTGTGTAGGGATTAGGCTTTACATTGTATAGTTTTATGGTAACAAAACCTAAGCTTCCTAAGAATACATTGACCAGCTCCTTATCTCTGATGCAAAGATGTTTATCAGTAACATATGTTATGAGCTCCTGCTATGTTTCCCAATGACCTTCTGGGATTTAATCAGCCCAAATGTCAGGGGTTGAGGAACTGAGGACATATATTATGACACAGAATGCAACGCTCAGCCAGGCAGAAAGAAAATCCAGGGCTGAAGTCCAAAGAAAAGGTCTGTGTTGGTTAACTTTTGTCTCTAATAAAGTTAACTTTGTTTTACTTGCCCTTGCTGTTGCTTTGTGAGATCTCATAGTGCGAGGTAACACAGGGTGTGTACTCAAGTATCAGCAATGAGGAGAAACCTCAGATGATTCATGGTTTGGGAATGTGTCACATAAAAATAGAAAATTCCAGCTTTATATCTGGAGCCTATTCATGCTACTCAACTATGTTTTCCAGCCTTAAGAGATACAATTTTTGCCCCCAGTTTCAACAGCTCTGTGGTTGCAGTCTTTTTTAGCTACATGTTGCTTTTAGAATTAACAAACACTCCATCCCAAAAGTCCCCAGACATGGTGCTTGTGGGTGATCACATCAGAAGACATGAAGAATCATCGTAACACTTTTTATGCCTGTGTGAAATACAGTTGCTTGTGACTGGGGACATGTTAATAAGAAAAGCTCAGGCAAGGACTGGATTTGCCAAGATATTTCCATGCAGTGAATGAGATACATTTTACAGTATTTTTTGCAGGGAGGAGGACCTAGCTACCATGCTTGAATCCTCCTGCATTCTTCACAGGGGTTGTGTTTACAATGATAAGAGCTGTCATGAGCCATCTTCAATCCCCAAAACTGTCTATTTCAGGCACGGCTTTGCTTGATTCCCCCCATGCAAACTCCCCACTCAACCCACCAGTTCATTCTGACAGTTCTTCTGAACGAGAGGAGTCAACTCCGTCACTGTTTCTCCCACTCCTACCCAGCTGCTCGCAGCGATATGTTTGGATCCGTAATCTCACGAGTGTTCCTTCTGTTTGCAGCTCATTGGGCTCAGATCCAGGCTGGAATCTCCCATGCATTTCACGGATAAGGATGCTGATCCAAATGCTGACACTTAGCTGCAAAGCTGCAGAATGGAGATAAAGCCAGGACTGGTTTGTGAGACATTTGCAAATCTGTGCACTATATGTCTGTCATTTCATTGAAAATATCATTTCTGGAATTTAAAGCACCTACCAGGACAGATGTGGCCTGTTTGAGGTTTAGCTCAATGTGCTGTATTCAGAATACAACAAAAACTCTAGGTGTTTTAAAGGATGTATTGGCCGTGGTCTAAGAAAAGAACTGTGTTATTGGATGCCAAACAGATGAACACATTTGTAGAAGCTGTGTTTGTTCCTGAAACTGAATATACGTGGGTTTTTTTCATTTGGTTTTGATTTGTTTGTTTGTTTTGCTTTGTTGTTTTTTGTTGGGTTTTGTTTTTTTTTTTTTCTTTAAAAAGAAGCTGATTTCCTTTGCTAAAGCAGGTGTATGCTATTGCCTACATTTTCCAGGCATATTTAAAATTATTTGGACCCGCAAGAGAGTTTCACTGGCTGACAAGGATTGTAAGTGAGAAGTCATTAGCTGAAATGGCTATATTGCAACTTCATCAGCCTGCGTTACAATGTCAATGATTGTTTTAGAGGTACTGCAAACACACAGGGAAGCATAGGGACTATGTGTATGTGGCACAAATTGTGTGTTACACCAAGCTGGAGAGGAAACAAAACTAGAAAATGAGATACCTAAACTGAACATCACAAAGCTTGGGGAGCTCCAAGTCTAAGACAGATGGCCATCAATGACAGATCTCCATCTCCGCTTCCCTGTCAGGATTCTCCAACATGTGGCTCAGTGTTAGCATTTTATGTCCATCATATAATAATGCACAGAAGAACACTTTCAAGTTTTTAACTTTAACATCCCCCCTCCACAATATTGAAGAATATTTGGGAGGGGGGATGTTAAAGAATTGTAGCGTTGTCTGTTGAGTGTAATCTACCAGCTAAACTCTTGTGTGGGAAGTAAGATAAATGTCAAATATACACGTGAAACTGCAAGTCCTTCCTAGAAGCCCTTAGAGCAGATCTAGGAAGTCTCTCCCTTATTTTTCTATCTGACCTCCTAGCTCCTGCTTTCCTGTCTGTAAAATGGTTTAGATTCAGGGAGAGGAACAGAGAAACATTTGAAGCTTGACTTGCCACAGACTTGTAGTTGGGCATTCATGCAGTGTTTAGGAGCTATTAGTCCCATATTCAGCATAAGAGTTTAGCAGTGAGATCTCCCGCTTCCTAGACAAGTGCTTTCACTATGCAGTAGCCTACAAAGGTTTTGTTTCAAACTACAACAAAGAGAAGTTGAATTCAAGTCTGCAGTTTGTGATTTAACTTCCCTTGCATTTTTTTAACATAAGCTGATATGATTCTTTGAGTCCCGATACCCCAACAAAGGCATATACGGAGCAGAAAAGAAAGTTAAAAAGTGAACAATAGAGTGTAAAGGTGAGAGCTCTAAGTACAGATTTAAAATACAGGAAAATGTTGCTGCAGAAAAGCAGGGACAACACTTCAGCTATAAGAAGTGAGATGGAAGAAAAACAAGTGGGAAAAGATGAATAAAGGCTTTAAGGGAAACTTCTGCTCCCCAGGCAAAAGCCTCAATACAATTAAATCAACCATTCCCTAACTGAACATAATAAACTCTTTCAGAGAAGATTCAGCCTGCACAAGCAGTCTACTCCTCTGACCATTTCTCTTATTAAGGCACTTATTGCCAACTGCTAAAAATCACTGATGTTTCTTTACTATAGATACCCACAAAAATGTTCATAGACCTGTAGGATGATATAAATATCTAGATTAATTAAATGGCACTTGAAATAAGTCACACTTGATGAACTGCCTTCACGATAGAAAGGATATAAGAAAATACATGCAAGAAAAGCGAACAGAACTACTTGTAGCCCCCACCTCTAAATTTCCAGTCCCTTTTAATAAAGTGAGGAGTCCTAGCTATTAAAAATTTTGTGACCCTTGTAATGCTACAGAACACCAGTACAAAATGTGAATAGTACAATATCAATTATATAATATATATTTATATTTTTATACATAGGAACATGAAAATACCATCTATAAACATTTACTTTAAATCCGTATCTCTA
>JAAGNO010001299.1:0-14830 GCA_033439905.1 Ceryle rudis
CACCACACAAATATATATATAAATTTGATTTTAAAATGTTTAAATAAATGCTCCAAAGGGAAAGCTCTGGTGAATAAATGAGGAAGAGTTTTTAAAAAATTCTTGCACTGGTACTTTGTTCCACAATCTCAGATGTGATGTGGGTCTTTGGAGTAGTCGTTTTTTAGAAGGCCAGCTCAACATATTTTAAAGACTAAAAGAGAACAACAGCATCTCAAAACTCTCTAAGATGTAGTTCCACCTAAAAATTCAGGCTGAAAGCCAAGGAACTCAGACTTTTAATCCCTTAATGTTTTGTCCAGGACTATCACTTTATTGGTTAAATTATCTCTATAAACATTTTGGACTGCCCTAACAGGGTCTAATTTGCTACTAAGCTGTACAAGACTGACCCAAAAGCAGTAAGAAAGTTATTATAGGGCCTTTTTTTTTTGGTTCTTTCTCTGGTCACAGAGCTTCTATGCTCAGTTTTTATTTTCTTTTCAGAGCTGTGTCAAGACTGGCTTACTCCACTGCTGAGAGTATTCATTGTGTGCAGCTCTGCATTTCTTTGATGTTGATTTCCCAGTGCACTTAAATGAGGTTTCCTGAAACCAATATGCCAGAGTGTATTAATATATGAATAATACATAGTGCTTATTTTAGCACCTTTTATCAGAAGACCTCAAAGAATGTCACAAAGGATATCAGGGAGTTTGCCTTAAACCCATTCTATGAAAGAAGAAGCAGAGGTAACAGTGATGTGTTCCTTGCCTAACATGGCACCTTCAGTGAGGGCAGAAATAGAAGAAAATCATCCTACTTGACCCAAAGATTATCCTAAAAGCTAGGGAGCATCAGATGTATAAGTAATTCTGATTGTGTAATCTTTCTTCATTTTGAGTAAGAGCAAATATTTCATATGCATCTATTTGTTCCTACAGGACCAAGTGAGGATTAAAATTTTGCAAATGTAAGGCAGAACCTGCACCACTTGCCCAAGGACTAGTATTAAAAGTGAAATTAGTGAAATCCAAAACCTATTCTGCTTCCCTCCATAAAGCAGTATGAATGCTAGATAGTGATTTCATGTCCAGAAACACTGGCCTCACAGGAATGTTATTTTTGTAAAGATATTCAGACTAAGAGCATAAAAGAGGGAAGTTGCTGAAACTGCACAGGAAGCAATGGATTTTTTACACCTTATTTAGGATTGGTTTAATCCATGTTTTCAGTGATATTCATTTACTTATGTCATTCCGCCATGAGACTTATGGGATAATTCTGTCTCACATTCATACATAGTGACACTGTCATAGAGATGAGACAATTTGGAAGCACATGGAAGTAAATGAGTGTCATGTGGTTCTTAGAGTTGATAAGCTCCAACCTGTAACAAAGCATTAGCTGGATGAGCATTTATTAGTAGTTGCTGCAGACAGAAGTGTGTCATTTCATGGTAGTTGTTAGTAATGCTGATCAAGGTTTAGGAGTCTATCAAAGTTTACCAGAATATACAGTAGAATTTTTCCCTATCATGCTTTCCAATGCCATCAGAAAGAAATTTGATTCACTTTTCAGTGAAAAAATTGACCTAGATTTTCAGCCTCACCATGGAGATGCTTATAAAGGCATCTGTAATGGAGTTTATCAACTAATGATTGTGACTAAACTGGAGCAGCAAGAGTATAATGTAGTGGTAAACCACAATGCAATAGCAAATGTTGAACTGACTATGAAAAAAGAAAATCACAAAAGAAAGTTTAGTAAACAGATAACTTTACTTGACACAACAGTCATATAGCAAGTTATGATCTTTTAAAATCTGCATTATGGGAAAATCATGCTGGATGTTCTAGAGTGGTCCACTTTGATTTAACTTTATAGTCTATCAATCTGAAAACATCATAGCAGACATAACAGAAAAATAGATGGGCTCTGTCTTCAACATATGGCTTCACAAGAGAAAACTGCTCCTTAAAGATGTAAGATCCATTCAACTTTCCAAAGAGAACTAGGAAAAAAAAACTTGGAAAGCAGATTGGGAAAATGCACTTCTTACAAGTACTGCGGTTGCCTCAGGCTGGTGTTTGCTGTTTATCCAATATCACGGTGCAAAAAAAATGGCATACTGAATGTCTTCCAGACCTCTCCCAAAAATAATTGGGTGAATTTTCCTATATAACTGAGTCTTATGAGGAAAGAACTTGAAATATTTTTTGAAGTAATTTGCCCTGTAGTATCAAGGCAACTTGTCAATGTTTTTTATTAGATAAAGATTTCAAAACATTGATCCATGATGATGTACTGTACCATAGGGCAGCTGATGAGAGGATTTTCCCTCTATTCACATGTTAAGTCATAAAGTCAGGAAGGTTCATCAGCCAGATGATGAACCATGGCGAGCAGCCATACTGAACAATCTGTGGCAGACACTCCCTGGCTGCTGTGCAATGCTGGAGCTTCTGGTTTACACCAAAAACCATGATGGCAGACACAGATTGTTTGGAAATTCATAACAGGATTTAACTGTGTTAAAAATGTGTGATATGGGAGTCATAGTAAAGGACCAGCAGATGAAAACTTCTTGCATACAGCATAAAGCATGACACATTTTTTTTCCTTTATTTTCTCAGAAGTGTATGTCACAGGGCTCATGAGATTGGATAGGTACTACCATTTGTGTTAAGTGAGCACCCTATGATCTATGATTTGTAAAACTCAGTATCAGGTAGAGAAATTCATATATTCTTCTGTTGTAAAAAGCAAGGTAAAGACATGTCAGCAAAGTCACTTCTTTATATCCTACAAGAAATCTACCTGGGGTAAAGGAGAGGAGTGATCAAAGTCCAGTTTGCTTAGACCAGTCTCACCATGATTTGCCTGGTAATTACTCCTCACCACATGACAAGAACCACATGACAGGAATTCTCACCAAATGAAAGGGATACTCTCAGTTTTGGGGCCAGTCTTGTTTAATATCTTTATTTATGATCTGTACTAGGGGATCTACTGCACCTTCAGCAAGTTTGCAGACAATACCAAATTGGGTGGGAGTGTTGATCTGCTTGACTGTAGGAAGGCTCTGCAGAGGGGTCTGGACAGTCTGGATTGATGGGCTGAGGTCAATGGGACAAGGTTTAACAAGGCCAGCTGCCCTGTACTGCACTTTGGTTGCAACAACACCAAGCAATGCCACAGGCTTTGAGAAGAGTTGCTGTAAAGCTGCCCAGAGAAAAAGGACCTGGGGGTGCTGATTGACACTCACCTGAATGTGAGCCAGCAGTGTGCCCAGGTGGCCAAGAAGGCCAAGATCATCCTGGTCTATATCAAAAACAGTATGTCCAGCAGGAGTAGAGAAGTGGTCATGCCCCTGAGCTCGGCAATGGTGAGGCCATACCTTGAGTACTGTATTCAGTTTTGGGTGCCACAGTATAAAAAACATCCAGGTGCTGAAGCAAGTTCAGAAAAGGGCAACAAAGCTGGTAAAAGGTCTCAAGAAACTGTCTTATAAGGAGTGCCTGAGGGACCTGGGCTTTTTCAGTCTGGAGAAGAAGAGGCTGAAAGGAGCCCTTATCACTCTCTATAACTACCTGAAATGATGTTGTAGTGAGGTGGAAGATGGTCTCTTCTCTCAGGTGACTAGGATAGGACAAGAGCAAATGGGCTTAAGTTGCACCAGGGGAGGTTTAGGTTGGATATTAGGAAAAATTTTTTTACTGAGTGGTTAGTCATTGGAACAGGATGCCCAGGGAAGTGGTGAAATCACCATCCCTGGAGGTGTGTAAAAAATATATAGATGTGGCACTTCAGTAGATGCTTTAGTGTTCCTGACAATATTTAGTTGGACTTGATGAGATCAGTTCTAACCTTGATGATTCTGTGATTCCAAAATGCAGAAGCAGCAAGGAGGCTAGAATGAGATCAGAGGCAGCATATAGGTGTTGATTTTCTGGATATTTAAATTCAGCAACATGTGTACATTTTTTTCCCTGTAAAGATAACATTGTTCTGGCATTCTTGTTCATATAGATATATAATTAATTCTTCATTTGCCTTTTCATATACTGTATGAATTCAAATCCTTGGAAAGTCTATCTTGTCTTCCAGGGAGGACTCCACATTTGCAGATAAAACAAGAAGTGAAAGCAGGATTTTTCAAAATTATTATACTTAGTTTTTCAGATTTTTTTCAGAACTGCTCTGATAATTTTTTTTTTCCTCATTTTATTATCTTTTCACAGTTGAAATCCAGATTTATTTTTTTTTTTCTGAGCTAAAGAACAGCATTGTCCCCCAATTGCAAGTGACCATTTAGTTATTTTCAGACTTCAGAACTTTTTATCATTAACATTAATCTGGTGCACAGCCATGTAGTCCCTGCAGTGTTTGAAGTGACTAAGATGAGCTTTTAAGAGCAAGTTAAAAGAGAAAAACACTGTCAAAGTATCAGAAATGAGAAAGAAAATGTAATGTTAGAAAATGAAGAAGGAAGACCCCTTAGATTTCATAAATCATTTTCACACGATTCTTTCAATAACATTAGTGCAAGCTTGAGTAGTTTCACAGAAATCCATGTTGAAAAAAAAAAATAAATGTTTGCTTTAGATACAGACTTAAGTTGTGTTGGCTTAGCAAGATACACCTTTCTCTTAGCTAAGGCCCCATAACTGCCAGTATGTTCACATGCAGCCATACTGAATACAAAGTCAAGCTATTTTAGTCTAAACTTCTTCTCCTACATTTAAGGTTTTACATTAACCTGCAAGGTGAGGAGAGCTGAAAATCATGCAAACAGTAATTCATAGCAACTCAACTGATAAGCTGTAACTCATTAAATCATTATAGCTCTATTACATTCCTAAGTGTGTGTTCATATCCTTGTTCTTGTCTAGGATTTGTGTTAGAGCAAGATAAATAATACATTTTATTGAGATTATTTTCTTGCTTACACATTTTCCTAAATGTTGCATTGCATTTTTTCAGGTAATGAGTAAAAGCATAAAAGTCAGTAACCATGTAAATGCTAGTAGGAAGAAATTGGGGTCAAATGCCCTTAAGAAAGAGGGTTTATACGGGGATGTATTGGTATGTATTGTGCATTGGTACTATCTTAGCATCTACTCTAGCAGGGTTTCTCCTTTTTTTACATCTACTCAGCTAAATCTGATTTCCAGACTACTAATCTGAGGGAGAAGTAACTACTTAACATATTTGTGTTCATATATGTAGTGTAAATCCGAAGAACTCAGCATAAAAACTTGAAATAAGTAAAATGTTGATCAGCTATATGCACAAATTATAAAAAGCAATAAAAAGAAAAGATCTAAAATTTTTCTTTAAAATAAAACTATTTTTATAGGCATATTTTCTCTTCTGGTTCATGTTTTTTACCTTCATCACCTTCCTATCCAAGGCAAAGTCAACATGTAGGCTTGCCCCTCTAAGTTTGAAGAACAACACACAAAACTTCAGTGACGAATATTGTCACTGTAAGTTGCAGCCATTCTTTTTTTTTTTTTTTTTCCAGGCAGTTTGTCTTTTATTTTTTCACTGTCATTGCTGGGTTTCAATATCTTGCTGCTTAAAGCATAACAGTTGGGAAACAGGAACAGAAAAGCTGGAACCACCTACTTAACAAAAGTCTCCTTTACCAGTGAATATATTCCATGTGACCAGCACTGCTATGACAGTGCTGACTGAGCTTAAACTACTGAGAGAGCTTGGTCACTTTTAGATAAGCACTAAAGCTCAGGCACTGAGATGGTTAAGTTTGAGGCCAAGTCCCAAATCACATTCAGGTTCAGTCAGCAGCATCAAAATCTAGGACTTTTTAGAACCTTAATTGTTCTTATGATTTTGACTCCACAAATAGTTGAAATTAAAGGACCTAGTTCTGCTCTGAGAATTTCATGGAAAAAAGCAAATAATCTTCTGCTCCATGAAAGAAAAAAATTATCAGTGTTTTTGATACAGTTAGTCAGAAGAAGAACAGTTAAAACCAGATAAGTCTGTAGGCAGGTGAGTTTGTTGTACTCTTCACCTCTGTGGTCTTGAAGCCACCAGATGATTACTCACTGATTTATGTTTGTTCAGTAGACAAAGAAGCTGGAAGGTCATCCATGTTCTAACTTCCTTTGCACTCATATATATTACCAAAATGATCTGGGAAAATTATGTGCTAATCCCTTGTCCGGCAGTGGTTTAACAGTTTGTGAAGATGCAATGATATCAGAAGAGTCCTGGCTTGAAGTTTTGGCTTTACCACCGTCTTAAATATTTATATATAACTATATGTATATGTGTATATATATAGATATACATGTGTGTGTGTGTTGAATGTTAAGTATTACATCCCTAGGTGGATGAAGTATCTTTGTTGGGTGGACAATGGGATTGGTAACAAAGATGAGCAGTCATGTTTTAAGATATATGTTTTTACACCTGGAACATGTTTTTCCTTGAGCACATAACAATAGTTCTATGTTTGGACAAGAAATAGGGATTCACAGACCTCACAAGAGACAAATGTATCCATTTGGTTTATAGTGTAATATAGTATGTTTAAAAAAATAAAAAGTGTATTAAATTGTGTCATGTGAATAATAGGACAGAAAACCTGCTGTACAAATCAATGATATAAAAAAGTGATGGCATTCTAAAAAGCTGTTTGAATCAGTGACACAAGAAGGGCCTTCAGTTGTGTTGCATTGTCTTACCAGTTTAACATTCATTAAATTTTTCACATTACTATAATTTCCTTAATTCCTTGTGGCAAATATAATTAAACTTCCTTTCCTCTGGCACTGAACAGGGCTTTAGTATTACTTTCTAATTCCAAAGTGATACACGAGATTTTTTTTTTTTTTTTTTTTAGGAGGGATATATTTCTCTGCTTTAAAATATGGGATGTTCTCTGCTTCTGAGACATTGGTAAAAAGCTGTAATTAAGGTAAGAAAAATAACTTCAAATTTTGTAAAATTTGCACCATCAAATGCCCTGAGAACTGGTGGCTGAAATTCTTTCTGTACCTATTTATTTATATTTCATTTAGAAATCCAAGTTAGTTTCTTGCCTTTTTAATGTCATAAAGACTTTGCTTTTACAGAAGCTTATTCAGCTAAAATATAACCTGTGGGTTGGGGTTTTTTGAGGTTTTTTGGTTTTTGTTTTTTGGGTTTTTTTTTGGTTTATTGTTAGAGATGCCATCACAGATTTGAATTGTACCAGACTGTAGGAAGAGATTGCCTTTCTACAGAAAAAAAATCTTTTTTAAGAAATTCTCCCTGCAGGAAATTTAAGGCCTAAGGCTCTAAATCAGGATTTTGAATGCTCTGTAAATGGCATAACATTTGAAAAATTGCTATATAAGCTAGGACCCTTAACTCCTACTCAAAGCAAACAAGACATGAGATTTAAAAGCTTTTGATCCCTCCAATCCCCAACAATTAATTTAAGGATTGATCTCTAGATTGCATTCTTTTCCCCCAAGTTGAATTTTCTTGGATATCTTGTATTAGAATTGTTAATGTTCATGTATTGAGATAAGATTATACACTCCTTTCTGGAGGCATGGAGTATCAAACATAAAGTTGCAGCATTTCAAAGGAGTGGAGTGCACAAATATTAACAAAACTCAGCAGGAGCTGATCTGCCTATCTCTTGTAAGTGCTTTTGTGAATCCTTGCTATAAACAGCATTGTGAATCAAATCAAATGATTAAATCTAAGATAAGCAAAGGATTGGTGGGAGTCCAGTACTCAGAAACAAATGGATTTACCAAATTCTTATGCTTTGTGTGGTGAGATTACCACCAGCATGTACAGCAGGCTAGCATCCTGCTCAGTCTTCTAACTCATCATATCTTTGGCTTGCAGTGAATTGGTATGAGAGAAAGAGGTAGAAGTGTTGTTTTTCTTTATACCAGTCACTTACTGATCAAAAAATCAGCTGATTATTAAACAGTTATTATAAAACTGAAATATTGTTCATATGTCTTAAATAACTTTTTAAAGATTACACATAAACATGCATACTCATAAGTATTACACATAAATATACATACAGATAATAATGAAAAATCATCTGTATTTACTGAGCAATATACATATATGGACATATGTAAGATGTAGCAAAGTCTTGACAGT
Source organism: Ceryle rudis (assembly GCA_033439905.1). NCBI lineage: Eukaryota > Metazoa > Chordata > Aves > Coraciiformes > Cerylidae > Ceryle > Ceryle rudis. Next base: position 8,128 of record JAAGNO010001299.1, read on the forward strand.
TTATTTCTGTCACACAGAAGACTTGTCTGTTTTTAAGCAACTATCGTAGGTGTAATCTTTTTGCAGCTGAATTAATGAAAGATGTGTTTTGCTGGCTGTTGTTATCTGGGATTACCTTCTCCAGGTGGTGTTGATGTGGTTATTATTACTATATTTATCAATGTCCAGTCACAAGTTCTCTAAAGGTTTGGCTGAAGAATAAGGCAATAAAGCTTTTGTGAAAGTTTGGTCAAGTCTGTCATCACTGTTCAATTACAATTTATAATGAAACTAAGTTTGCGTATGTGTAAATACCTTTTGAAACTGAGCAATACTATGCACCCTCTATGCAGTCTATAGCTTGTAATCTGTATTAATAGGATGGTAGAACACATTCTTTACAGGAAGTTGCAGACAATCAGTTCAGTTTTCCTTATTTACTTGCAAATTAAATCCTCAGTAGTGCAATAGCTAGAAATGCCCTTGTGGTGCTCTTTTGAGTTTCTGTGAGAACAGACAAAAAACCTTCTGCAAATCATGTTGTATTCTAAAAATGCTATAGAAAATTAAGCAGTATTTTCTGAGTTAAACCCAAAATGCTGTTTTCTTACTCACTATGATTAAGAATGCATTTTTGCTGCTACATTATGTTATTGTGTTTAATTGTGTTGGTCACATTTCATTACATCTTGAAGTGTAAGATAACTTGCTGATGCAATTTGACAGATTATATCCAAGATCTAACCCAAGCATCCCAACAGTTGTTAGCAGATGTTGAGAATCTTTTGCTCTTAGTCTGTACTTCAAACCATATGCCTACATTTTAGATGGTGTTTCTTTATTCCTGTGTGAGAAAACAAACTATCATTCCTTGTTGAACTAAATTCACGGCTTCTGAATTGTCAGTATTTAGCAGCATTGTGGTATCTGGTAATGTAATGTGTGAAAATGGAAATGTGGTTTTCAATATAAACATATCAAAGCATCAATCTGCACAATTTTTACGTTCATTATATACTCTTACACTAACTTTCTATCAACTTATTTGACTTATATTACTAATTTAAGCACAGATTTAAATCCACCCTGTCTAAAACATACCACTTTATTTCTTTCAAGTAACGTTCAAGTAACTTCTGGCTATTTCTGTAACTAGAATTTTGAATGGCAAACTATTATCACAAAAGAGAGAGAACGCTAAGCTTGCAAGCTCATATTTAGCAGGACCTAGAATAAGACCTTCTGAAAGTAAAAGAATAGAACACAATATGGTTTTAATTGTAGGATAAGAATTGGAACAATTTCATTTTTGCAAAAACAAAATCCTTCTTGTTAGCTGGGTAAGGTAGTGAAACATCAGAGATTTATAAGATGCTGTTTTCAAAGAGTGGTTAGAAAATAATCTCTATAAAATGGATGTAACCTCTGGGGTTTGAACATACAGCAGAATCATACAGACTGCAGCTGATTATTTTCCTAAACCCAGAGCTTAAGTTCAACCTTCCTTAAGAAATAAATTGCTCCTGAATATGGGACAGAATCAGAACTATGGAACTAAAATAACACTCGATTTCAAAAATAAAAACCACTTCAGACTCTTAACAAAAACTTGTTTTATTCTGATAGAGAATATTTAGAGGATTTCTAGTGATTAGAAGGCATTCAACCACAAATGGAAGGAATGCATTCAAACCTCAATATGTTTTATTGCTAGGCTTCTAAGATACCCTGAATCCCAATTGTAACTGTGAATGATGGCACTTGGATTTTTGCTGGAGGCAAGACAAAACAAGAGTGCACAGCCTTTGTCATACAGACCCCACTCAGATGTCACTAAATACAGTATACATCTAAACATATCACCTGATTTTATTTATTTTTTTAAAATACTGAATCACAAAATGAAACCTAATTGTAGTATTATACATCCAGGCTGTTTAAGACTCTTTAACAGAAGATGTGAGTGACTTGATTTGTTCTCCCGTGAGTGAAAGGAGCAAGAATCTGCTTAGCCTCTTCCCTTTTATGATGACAATAACAACAACAAAACCAAAAAATAAAAGAGAGATAAAAAGAATTCCACCAAACAACATGCATTCTTATTGAACAGAAACAAACACTTCTGCATGTAACTGTTAGAGAATTTATGGATATTTTAATGAAGCTATAGATAGTATATGTCATTCAGGTACTGCCAGAGGAACAGAAGTGTCCTCTTCCAGGAATGTATTGTTTGAATATATCTGTCACTGGATGCCATCTGGTCCATTACAAAACAAACCATGTTGTACTTCAGAGAGATCTATTCAGAGTTCTTCCTAAGAACCTAGCCACTTACAGAGTGGGACAATAAGAAGGAGGAAATTAACCTGTTGGATGCACAGATTATTCAAAAATACCTTTCTCCAAAGGTATTCCTTGTACTTCTGCTAGTTATATCACTCTAAACCATAGCCTGTTTGATATTTGGAGCGCAGAAACAACAGTAAAATGTAAAAGCTGCCTCAGTGTTTTCTGACTTTGACTATGTTTTATCTAATCTATAAAGCAAGAAAAGAACTTCCCTTAGTGCACATGTAACTATCTAAATGGCTCTGCTTGCTGTACAATAAGCTATCCTTCTGTAATCATTATCTATTTATCAAGAAAAAGTTGTTCCCATGCTCATATTACTTAGGATCATGTTATGGATTTTACTCGCTAGATGCAAGAAATCTCCTCCAAATGTGCTCCCCAATGGGTCAACAATATTTGTGGTCATTGTGCCATGTGAAATTAAGCAGATGCTTTTTCAAAGCTTTTCCAAAGGCTAATCATGACCTAAAGTGAATGGACACGTTATGTAGTCATAGTCCTTCCCACACCAGGCTGCAGTGGTGACTGTGCATACTGATAAATTCATGATGATTTGGCAAAAAAAATGCAGATAGAACTGTTTTCCATGCAAAAGTGCACCTTATTTGAAACTCAGGAACTTAGAAAAATTGTATTTATTTTGACTTCAAATAATTTTAGACATTAAGAGGGGGGATATAATTTTCTGGAAGTTAAAATGTTTACAGTACTGAATGACACAGAAATTATACAAGCTGTTTTGTCAAAAGAAGCCATTTTGATTGAAGCTGAAGTACTCTAAGCATTCTTTATGTTACAATTTAATCATTATGTTTTTCTTTATTTCTAGTTAGAATTAAAAAAAATATGTAACAATTCTCTTTGAGTGGAATGTGTTCCACATTCAACTTTGTTCAACACTGATGTTATGAGTTCCTTTTTCTGTGTTGGTTGCAAGTGATTCTTTTGCCAGTTAAAGAGTCATCATGATGACCTAGAAGAGGACCAGTTTTGGAGACCTGGCTTTTGCCATTCTTCCATTGTTGTATATGCAATTCAAAAGCCTCCATAGTGTAGTTTTCAAGGGAATTTTTGTTCTGCTTTATTTCCATAATCTTTGTTCATACCCTGTTTAATAATGTCTTCAGTTATAATTTTCTATACTTAAGCACCTATGGAGAGTGGCAGTATAAGATCAATATCTGGAACCTAATTCATTATGTGTATGTCCACACACACAAACCCCAAAACAAACAAAGGAACAAACAAACACCTCAAAACCCACAAACAAACAAACAAAAACCACCACCAAAAACCCAACCCAACCCAACCCAAACCAAAAACAAACAAACAAAACCAAAAGAAAACAAAAAAAAGTGAGGTAAAGATAACAGCTCTTTTGCCAATTTTGTACTTCCTGAAGTCTGTAAAGTTCATGAAATTAGGTCTTCTGTGTCAGAACCTGAGATTAGAATACAAAATCAGCTTTTTCTAGTGCTTATACATCTTACTTTCCAGAAAAGACTGGTTTTTTTCATTATGTGCTTTCATAGTTGCCAGGAAATGTTGGTATTTTCATAGTGTGGTTGGTTAATTATTGCTATAATAGAGTTAACCAGGATAACTGCGTGTTTAACTATTAGAACATTATTGAACTGTGAGGAAAATAATATCAGTTCTTGCTTCTGAATTCCAGCAGTATACTAGTCTAATAGATATTAACAGATATTGTTACATCTTCTTGGCAAATGAAGCCCTATTTGATATCATTTAAATTTTGGTAAGAAGTTATAAGAATGTACTGAATCTTCTGCTGTGAAATAGAAAATGCTTAAAGGTGGCTAATGCTAATATTACCTGATAGAAATCAGGTTTCTAAGACCTTTATATTTTCTTGCATCTGTGTGATGTGACAGGAGAAGGTGATGACTGCAGTTAAAGAGAGCCATCAGTTACAGTGCAGTTTGTAAATGTAGTTTGTTCAGCAATAATTTCTTATCCATCTGCTTTTTCTTTTCTTCAAAGAGCAGGTTCCTCATGAGTTTCTGATTTTCAGCTTTATTATTCTTTATTCTTTAAAATACTTACATGATAGCAAAACTTCACTCTAACAGATGGAGGGTTTCAGCCTTGTTTACACCAAAGCAACGTATCTTCAAGATAGCTAAAAGAGGGCTCAAACATTTAAAACAATGTGGGGTTTGCACTGAATTTTGGTGAAAATTTTAGATAGGAACCCTGAGTAAAATAATTAAAATGCATTAAAATCTCCACTGAACTTTCTTCCTAATTTTTTTCTCTTTAATTTTTTTTTTGAGTACTACTATTAAAACCTCATAATGTCAAAATACTGCCAAAGCTGCTGGCTCAAACAATATCATTCCCCTGTGCACTGGTGCCTGCTGTGCTTTTCATTGGCATCCACCAGATTCTCACTGCAGCAGCAGATACACTTAGTGTCTAAGCAAAAATCCCACAATTTGAAAAACTGAGCTTCTATTAAATGACAGCGTAAATGATTTACGCAGCTGATTTAATTCATTTCAGTAAGCTGGTGCTTAATTTGAGAGGATTTTTTTTTTTATTTTCTAGTAAAGAAAGTTGTTGGGATGTTATATTATTTGATATGTGAATTTCCTATACCTGCTTGAACTGTTCACTTTTATTTTTGACATCTTCAGTTTCTATCAAAGAAAGTGTTAAAGAATTGTTTCCTCAGTTATAGTTAACTAAGATTACACATCACATTTACACTGTTTACTTTGTGACCCAGAACATGAATTTTTTTTATGTTAAAAATAACCCAAGATTTATTGTGCATATACACTGTATTTTAATATATGTTATATACTATAATACAGTATCATAGCAATGTTTGCTAGTTAAGTATTAGGATACCCTGATTGTGTTTGGACTGTCCAGATAACACCCTGTCAAAAAACTTTCAGGCAGTGTTGAGAAATTAGCACAGCTATGATGATTCCCAGCATGCGGTTCGGATGCAAGAGGCTAACTAGGCTTAACAGCAATGCAGCAGGTTTTTTCATGCTGCTTAGCTTCTACCAGAGAATAGTGCTAGGTACTTTCAGGTTGTCAATGGTCCTGGTCCTAATGCTTGTTTGTTGCTGCATTGACACATACTGGAGACCTCTGGGGTTAAGCAGCACATGCCCTTAGGTGTCTGTGTACAATTTTTCTAATTAGCTCATGCCCCAAAGTTAAATGCACAACACTGTTGCCTTCTGAACACCTTGGAGAATTGTTTTGTCAGCTATTTTGGATGGAGCTCAATTTTAGGACTTGACACAGCCATGGCAAAAGACTTCCTTGCTATGATCAGAAACAGCTTTATTGCTCCATGGAAGTGAAAAGAATATGAAGCCCAAAACCCTGAATGAACAAATAGTTGCATGAATAAAATATGAACTGACACTAAAACTTCTCCTTAGCTGCTCCAATATTTTACCAAGATTCTGAAGCCACATTGTGGGTTTTGTTATTTGCTCAAGGGATAGCATGCTCCAAAGAGTTATCATCTACTTTCCCTTTTCCCTGAAATGACTATTACACCTATCAATAAAAACTGTATAGAAGAGTTTGTTTCCTCTGTAGTACAAGGTACTTCCGCCTACTGATGAAGCTGTCTGCCATTCTATGTAACTGGATATCAGAATGTGTGAAACAGTGGACAATGGTGTCACTTCCACTATTTCTCTAAAATAACTAAATTATTATAACTTTTGTGTATTTAATTACATTTCATTAGAATATTTTTACCTGAAGATTTCAATCTTCTTTCTTTTGCTTACAACTTTATTGGCCCAAGTTATATGGTTTTTTTATGACCTCTGTGTTATGACAAATAATGCATAATTTATAAAGTAAAACCTTTTAGGATTCATGTTTAACTTGCTACAACTTTTGCATGCTGTTTACAAATAATATGCAAATACAGTTAAATGTTCTTCTGAGGAGAAAATTGAAAAAATATACACTTTTTATTTGATAATTTAAAGGAACTTTGTACAAAAAAATAAATTTAATATGATGTCAAAATTTATAAAATTAACCCATTCATAAGTAACTGTATAAATCCACTTTAGCAATCTACTGCAAAGCAATACCACTGTGCAATTATGCTGCAATTACAAGTTAATTACATAGATACTACAGCATCTGCATTTTACTTATACTGTCTTTTTCCAAATTATAATAATTAACCTTGCAGCTTCTAAGTTTTACCTTGCATAAAAATAAAACACATGAATTGGTTCAGTGCATTTTTTCTGCTCTTACATTTACTCCATGTAAAAATTTTACATAAAATACTGATAAAACCTCATTTCACTGGGAAATTTAAATTGAGAGTTTCTTGAAAATAATAGATATA